>JAOTQR010137277.1:0-21128 GCA_025774065.1 Solanum ossicruentum | reverse complement strand
TTAAACATGGAAAATAATGTTCTTCTTGCACCAAACATACAAGTATATGCAATTGACAACCAACAATACCACCCACAACTCCCTATCCCCCAATTCCTAAATTTTCCAACTCACTCCAAAATTGACTTAATCTTTACAACACATAAGAATTCATGTTACAAGAGATGGGAAAACTTACTTGGAATGTTGCTCAACCTTCCTCTTCTTCCTCAACTCTTCTTCTTCTCCTCAAGCTTTCAAAATTTCAAGAAATAAGAACAATGGTCTTATTTTGACCAAGTGTGGGTATATATAGAAGACATACTTCTTAAAATTGCATCATAAGGGCTTCTAGATTGCCTATTGATCAATTAGGTCTCAAACTTTCCTAGTTTAATCCCATTGAGGACTTTCGACTCCAATTAATTGTTATCCTTAATGTAACGGGAGCACGGGTTCTAACAATTAGTACGTATATTCTATCATCTCCATCAAAAAAAATTTTGTCTCGGTAGATCATTTTTTGTTGGTGGAATCTGATTGTTACACCACGTATCCTTTGGATAGACATTCATTTTTTGATTTTAGGGATTTTTTTGGTCAGTCAGCTTAAGGAAGCCCCAAACTATGTTAAGTTTTGTGATTTTTTATTGGCAACACAATTATGATTTTGTGAATGTTGTAACAAAGTGGATGATGGTATTGCTTTTCGGCGCGGTCACCAGATTCCTCGGTTATTCAACTGGAATACTTCGTTCAAAAAGTTGTATTTTGATAAGCTCTTGAATGAAATGTTTAAGTGTTGTGGCAATCAGTTGATTCTCAGTTTATATGTTTATTATTGGTATTTTCTAAATTATTATTAATAATTCTTTTACTGTTGTTGTTAAAATTGTAGTACAAGTTTCACTTGGATGCGAGTTTACATGGATATAGGGTATTTTAAATAGTTTTAACTTTGACAATGTTTGGGTTCTTCAGTTATATTGATCATTTCTATTTTTTTTTAAAGAATGACCATGATGTCACTGCAGTGGATGTAAATGTAAATTTTAATGATTTTGGCTACTTGATACCTGATTTAGCATTGAATGATGAAGGTGGACAGTACAGTGACAGTTACCACCGTGTGGTAGATAAAGGTTAGTAATTACTCTAAAAGTTTACTGATGTTAATAAAAAAAAAGTGTAACACATGATTGATAATAACTTTTTAAATACAATTTAAAGTCCCAGTTGAATCAACAAAATCCGCACATTATACTAGATGATTTTGAATTACCTGATTTTAGAGAGTCCCAGATTGTTGCTTTGGAAAATAGAATGCCATATGTGACACCAACGCAACGGATACAAACAAAGCTTCCTCGGCAGTTTGCCAATTCACCATGTACTGACTTAAGTAGGTCTGATCAGATAAGTTGCCGGTCATATTCGGGGTCAACCATCCTTTTGTCGGTTATAATGATTTTGAAGTTAATCCGAAATTGGCTGAATCATTTAAGAAGTGGATTAGTGATCGATTCTTGTTATCATGAAAAATGACTTTTTGAAAAGAAGAAAATTTCAAAAGTCAAAAATCAATTTAAAACTCAATTAATTTGAGTATAAACCAATTCTCGAAATTCGAAAGAAACAGAGTCGCCACCTAATTTTACGGATAATTAGGAAACCAATAAAATATTTAAAAAGATCTAACAGAAAAATCTTTTTAAAATCCAAAGAGCAGGTTCGGGTTCACATTTCCACTTCGAGAAGATTGTACGCACTCGAAATTGCCGCTAAATGCGGTTATCCAGCGATTAAGTGATTTAACTAACTTTTGACTTGACAGAGGTTGACTGATTTTAAAATTTTGATTAATTTTGAAAGATTTTGACTCAACTTGAAAACTAGACTCAACTAAACTAACAACATTTGATTAAAATTAAAAAATTGACTAAGTTTGAAAATTGAACTGACATGATAAAATCACATTTTTATTTTTTATTTTTTTATTATGTTCCCTTTTTGATGCAAACACCCCTTTTAAAATAAAATGAAATTAAATAAAATAACACAAATGGTTTTGATATGCTGGAGGATTTAATTAGATTGCAACCAATAGGGAACAAAATATTAGCACCCAAACAAATACAAATATATAAACAAAATGAGATAGAAGAAGAGAGTTGAAATGATTTTGGGCCTTTGTCCCATTTAGATCTCTGGGGCCACTTTTGGCCTTTTCAGCACCTTTCCATTGGTATCGCGTCATTGTATATACACTGTATATCAGTGTATACAACAACTTTTAGCCCCAAGAAAACTAATACATAAGCCTCCTTAATTTGTGACAACTTTCCTAAACCTGTGAACTGGCTCCTCTTTGCTTAGAATTGATTTGCTTGATTCAAAAAGATAGTTGGGCCTCCATGGCCTATCGGAATGTGCAAAGGTGGAGTCCAAAACGGACCCGAGTCATTGTCACATGCAACAAAAATGAAAAAATAACTTAGTAGCTGCTTAAATAGAGGGGCAATTAACATTATGAAACAAATGAACTTTAACCAAATCTTGAATATAACAAACAACAATGCCAATGAAGCTAAGAAGTGATATTGTTTATGGTCTTAGGCTCATTGGACAGTGTCCATAGCAAATAGGGAATACATCCAAAGAGATCATTCCATAATGAAGGCATCACTAACAATATCTTAGAATAAGAGAGTTTATCAATGCACTTTGACCCAGAGACTAGCTAAAATTTCAACATGCACAAACCAAAAATGAAGTAAATTCTTATTAGCATAACCATATGGGTAGAGAAGAACAGATCACCATATTCATCAAGTAATATATAGCATATGGGTTAGCATTCGGAAGTTCAGCTGAAGAGGCAGGAGCTTGGGTTCTTTCATGAACTATTTGAATCATCATGGACGTAACATGATGATTTACGACCTAAGGATAGAGTTTTGAAAAGTACCAGGCCAAAACAAAAAGTAGAAATGACCTTGACAACCCGCTAAACAAGATATCTCCATAAGGAAAACAGTGGCATCTTAAGACATGAAACAAACATCAAAAGCAATGTGTAGCATGCTGGGGCCAGTTATTCATCAAATCTAAAACTAAGACAACATCTATTCATGAACTTGAGACCATTTTTTAACTGAGAGTACACAAATATACCAAAATTTCTCCTTTAAACTTAAAAAAAAGGCAGTGAATAAGACTTTGGAACATCACTCAGTGGGAAAACCCGAAATCGACCAGACAGAATGACTCGAATGGAAGACATCACTTGTGATTCTAGGACCTGGAAAACACATCAATCAATTAACAGTAAAGCACCACAACAACTTGACCAGGGAAAGCTTAAAGCCATCTAGAACGCAACATTCGTTGAAACACGAAATCTGCAGCTAATTCGAAACATCACAACTTAACCCCAGAAATGTCTTAACGATCAAATGACAACAGTACCAGAAAATCCACTTCATCACAACAGAGCATTTTCAATCAAAATGAGCTAAATGCAAGTATGAATAGCCTTAGCAAACACATTCAGTCACAATACATGATATTTGAACTAAAAGCGAGATTGGGTTATTACCTTTGTCGGGGCAGCGAACTGGAGACGACGAGCTTTGACGAAGGCCGTTTATACCACTATAAATCCAATTTCGTGCCTATTTCGACTTACCACTTTTGGAGAAGGAATTGGGGATGATGAACTAAGTGAAAACTTCACTCAACGAACAGAGACTCGGCGGAGGTACTTTTAAATTAGAAAACGTTTTCTTGACAAAGGACGACTCTTAGATTTTCTGGGGTTTCTTCGATTAAGAACCACCGCCTCAAATGGAGAAGAAGAAGGGATATTTATAGGGACGATTGGGGTTTGAAATGGGGGGAAAACGAATCGATTTGAATTTTAAAAAGGTACGCGTGACAACAACGGATTGTGGGGGAGCGGGGGTTGTCGGGGAACGTTGGGGATTGTCGGGGATTTAGTCGTTATTATGGCTAGGGTTAGGGAAAGGAAAGGGGTAATGGGAAAAGAAGAAGAAGGGGAGCGGGTTAAACGATTGGGGTCACGTGGCCCCCACGCGCGGGTTTTGTAATTCTCTATTTTTTTGAAAATAAAACTTGATGATTAAATTTGACGCCGTGGAGAGTAAAAATTGGGTGCCAACAATTCTCGAAAAAATATGGCAGGTTTGTGCTACTTCTTTTTGTTCATTTATTATAATTCTTTATTTAATTTATTTAAAATTTTATGTTTTCTTTTCAGGAGACTTAGTGTCTTTATAGTTTTATCGAACAAGATCAGTCTCCCACTTGATTTTGGTGTTCAAAACGTTGGCCTGATGGATTGATTTTATGTCATGGTCACTACCAGATAACCTTGGACTGACTCAGTAAACTTATTTATAATGTTTTCTTTGTTTATAAATTGTTGTTTATTTAAATGGTGCATTATTTCCCTGTAATTATATGGGTTTTTCTCCTTTCCTTGAATGTTACAAAGTTTAACCCTGCTAAGTTATTATGTGTTATTTTTTTTGGTTCTGTGGGGCAATTACTTTATTTTTGAATAATTGTGCTTTGTTTGATTTTTTTAATTATGCTTATTTAAGTTGGTTTTTTAAGTCATCAGCAAAATGCAATGATTATGGCTTCCGTCTTAGTGTATTTTATGGTGTCCTGGCTGGTCAATATCATGATCCCAAAGAAGTCTGTCAAGTCCTCTGCGGGACAAAGGAAACATCCGCTTTCACAGTCAATCCTCTCCTATGCTGGTCACGTAGTTAATGAGTGCGGGTGGACTCACACTTACCCATTTCGGTGCTAATACTCCTCCCAGGACTCGACACACTCATAAGTCTATCAATTTACTAAAAACTTCCATCACCCAGTCTCTACGAGCAAGAACACTCACCTCATCTCATCATCTATCGACTCAAAGAGCAGGATCATCCCTTCAAAGTTAAGGTTCAACCTCACTTAGACTTTAAGAACACTAATTCCATCAACTTTAGCCATTAACATACTCATCTCAAGACTCAGACCATAGCAATCAACACAGTCAAACAGTCAAGGCTCTAGACATTACCCGTAAGTACATTTTTGAAGTCTTTAACAGAGAATTCATGTAGGGTAAATACATAATCACACAATAATACATGTAAATAGTTAATTCAAAATATGATGATCATTAATTTAAGATATTATATAGAAATTAAAGATAAATTTCAAGAAAATCTTCAAGAATTATAACTCAAGACCTATCAACTATCAATTTTCAACTTACTACATTCATTGGGACACATGGAAGAATAATCTCATGTTCTGGGTAGCCTTTAATATTTGGGATGAAGATTGTATGAATCTTCAAGGAAACTGGACCTGAATTTTCAATCCTCCAAGCTTTCTTGCTTTCTATCTCAGAAACTCTTACGTAGAAACTTAAGAAAAAATGAATTTTTGAAACCCTTAATCGATAATATACGACCTTAATAGTATGTTATAGGACTTAGGATATTCTAGGGAATGACCAAAAGGCCCTTCCCGAATTAAAAGAAAAAAATTAAAATTGGTATACTGGTCCGTGATGCGCCAGGGGCACGGACTAGTGTATTTCACAAAATTTTTCCCAAAGTCAATTCTTGTCAAAATTTAAAAATAAATGCAAAGTGTTAGTTCGCACCCCCTCCGTGTCGAGCCAGGGGCACGAATCGACACTATTTTTTCTTAATTAGCAAAAATTATTTTTCGATCCCATTGCTCTTAAATTGGGTCGAAACTATTTTTTCACTTGATTTTCCATGCTGATCGCAAATCTAATATCGGATTTATCATCGGAGCTTTAGAGCACACGTTATGGGCACGATACGTTTTAGTGGCATTTTAGTAATTTTACGGGGTGCTACATCATCTCCCCCTTGGGATCACTTGTCCTCGAATGATGAGTAAAGGTCGAATGGAAGCACGAGTAACTTCAAAACTCATCTCATTCCTCACTCGGGAATACTCGAGCTCTCAACTATCTATCATCTACCTATCTTTATCTTAGACTCGGGAATAGAATCAATGCATCAAATCAAGAAAGAAATTTCAATAGCATTAAGATAGAGACATTACCTTCAACATCATTATCCTTCGGCATGAATAGGTGCGGGCATTTGAGTTTCATCGCTTCCTTAGCCTCCCACGTAGCCTCCTCAACAAATTGATTCCTCCATAGAACTTTGACAAAGGCTATGTCTTTGTTCTGCAGCTTATGAACTTGTCGATCAAGGATTTTGACTGGATTTTCTTCATAGGATAGGCTATCCTTCACTCCCGTACTCTCAACAGGAATTGTCAAGGTAGGATCTTCCAAACATTTCTTCAGCATCGACACATAAAACACCAGGTGAACTCCATATAATTCGGGAGGCAAGTCCAACTCATACACGACCTTCCTAATCCTCCTCACAATTTGGTACAGTCCGATATAGTGTGGACTCAACTTCCCCTTCTTACCAAACCTCATGACACCCTTCATGGGTAACACTTTCAAGTAGTCCCAATCATCCACCTCTAACTCCAAGTCTCTTCTCCTTACATCCGTATAAGACTTTTGATGACTCTGTGCTGTCTTCAACCTTTCTCTGATGACTTTCACTTTCTCTATGGACTGGTGGACAAGATCATGTTCGATCAATTTAGCTTCACCAATCTCGAACCAGCCAATTAGTGATCTAAATCTCTACTCGTATAATGCCTCATATGAGGCCATCTGAATGCTAGCATGGTAGCTATTATTGTACGCAAACTCAATCAATGGCAGATGATCATCCCAATTACCCTTGAAGTCGATGACATAATCTCTCAACATATCCTCCAAGGTCTGAGTGGTGCGCTCTGCCTGTCCATCTGTCTGAGGGTGAAAAGTTGTGCTCAAATGTATATTCGTGCCCAATCCCTTCTAGAAAGATCTCCAACATTGAGAGGTGAATTGGGCTCATCTGTCTAAGATGATAGACAAGGGAACCCGTGCAACTTCACAATCTCACGAATGTATAGCCGGGCATAATCCTCAGTTGTATTAGTTGGCTTGGCTACTAAGAAGTATACTGATTTAGTCATTCTGTCACAATTACCCATATTGAATCATACTACTTTTGGGTTATTGCTAATCCAGTAATGAAATCCATGTTGATCATCTCCCACTTCTACTCAGGAATTTCAAAGTTCTGGGCTAGGCCACACGGTCTCTGATGTTCAACCTTGACCCGCTAACAACTAGGACACTTAAAGACAAATTCAGCAATGTCTCACTTCATTCCATTCCACTGGTAGACTTCCCCTAAGTCGTTATACGTCTTGGTAAAACTAGGGTGAATAGAATATATAGAACTATGAGCATTGTCCATGACCTTTCTTGAACACCATCAACATTGGACACACACAACCTACCCTGATATCTTAACACCCCATCTCCCCCTTTGGAGAAAACCATCACCTTTTGCTTGTGAATCGCTTCTTTTAATTGGAACAAGACAAGGTCTTGGTCTTGCTTTTCCTTCACTTCTGACACTAAGAATGAAGTAGACCTATTTTGAAAATTAGGTGCAACATAACTTCCTTTCCACTTTAGAACAGGCTCATCAGGAAATTGAAACTTAACAATTAGGGTATTACAGTCAACAGAAGTGTAACAGGCATGAAACCAATCCATGCCAAGTATCACATCAAAATCAACTATCTCCAATTCTACCAAGTCATCTAAGGTGTATCTATGATAAATAGACACTACACAATCCCTGTAAACTCTCTCAGCTATGATAGATTCACCAGTAGAAGTGGAAACAACAAAAGGTTCAAGCAAACATTCTGGAATAATCCCAAACTAACTAGCTACACAAGGGGTCACTAAAGACAAAGTGACACCCGGATCAAGCAATGCATAAAAATCAAAGGTAAAGACTCGAAACATACCCATATCAACATTTGGTGCAGCCTCTTGGTCCTGTCGATTACCCATAGCATAAAGACGGTTCATCCCGCCTCCAGTACCTCTAGTAGTACCCCTCTGTTGATTGCTAGCTGGGGATGCTGTGGAGGATTATGGTCTGCTGCTCCCTTTACCTCGTCTCCTCTTTGGACACTCAAACTGTAAGTGACCAGCTTGTCCACATGAATAGCAAACATCTCTACCCATACGTCACTTACCCTGATGAAGCTTACCACACTTGTCATAAGGTGGCTTTCCCCTCATACCTTAGATCACACTATCCTGAGATTGTGCACCCTGAGCTCTGAAATTATGATAACCATAAGACTTCTACTCAATTTAGTTTAGCTGAACAGGCACACTTGCTATAGAAGGTGCATGATAAGATGATCTTTTCAGAAAATAGGTGTTGTCCCCCTTATTCTGCCTCTGCTGGCTAGGTTCATGTCCTGCTGACTTCGCCTTTCTATTCATCTGCTCTTCTCTATCTCTCTTTTTGTCCTCCTCTATTTGTTGAGCATACACCATGAGCCTGGAGATGCCCATGCCAGGAATCGAAAAGGCTACCTTGCACTCTTTCTACATATATCTGCCCAAACTAGACAGGAACTTCCTCATACTGTCTTGGATTATCTCCAAAGCATACCTTGATAGCTTAATAAACTTAAGGTTGTACTCCTTCACAGTCATCCCTCCTTGCTTTAGGTTCACAAACTCATCCACCTTCGCTTACCTCAACTCTTGAGGGAAGAAGTAGTCAAGGAAGGCAGTCTCAAACGACTCCCTTGCTGCGGACTCTGTATTCTCACCCCTACTCTCCTCCCACTGGTTGTACCAAACACTAATAACGTCTTTCAGCTAGTAGGAAGCAAGCACAACTCCCTCAACCTCATCTGCATGCATAGCTTTCAGGACCTTGTACATTTTATCAATAAAATTCTACGGGTCCTCCTCCACCTTCGACCCTGTATACACTGGCGGGTTAATCCTCAAGAAGTCTTTAAGTCTAGTGGCAGCTGAGGGCTCCAGTGAGCTAGAGCTCGGAGCTTGAGAACCTCTATTGTTACCTTGGGAGGCCACCACCTGAGTCAACATGGTGAAGGCTACCCCAAACTCTGCCTCAATGCCAGGAGCTAGCTTAGGTTGAGCAGGGGGCACCTGTGGGACCTCAACAATCCTAGTGGGGTGCCCCCATCTCCTTGCTTCTGTCTGAACTGGGGCCTCAGGTTGGGTGTTCTGAAAAGTTGGGGCTGCGGCATCGCTCGATCTGAGTAGTTGTTCTGTTCAGTGACATTTTCTATAAATGTGTAACGCATGAGTTAAAATGAGATTTCCATGAAGTTAAACTCTATCGAACGAATCCAGATCATAGAAGAAGGGTAACACTTCTAAATATCCTATAGCCTCCCACTTATGAAGTCTAGTGCACAAAACACCCATAAACAAAACTCTACTAGACACGACTTCATAGACTCCCTAGGACACTTAAACCCTATGCTCTAATACCAAGTTTGTCACGCCCCGAGAGACTATTGCTAGCCCCCAAGCAAACCACCTAGTCTCATCGCATTCATTCAGTTAATTCATTAACGAAAAATAATAAAGAAATAACTAGCTACTAGTGGTCTATAAGCAATCAAGTCTGTCTATCATAACTAATATGAATAAAAGGAACAATCTCAGTATAAAAAAGGAAAAAGAGAAAAGAACCCCAAACAACAACCATCATACGTTTATGACTATGAAGCATCCATAACTACTGCCTAAGAAGGTACCATGATAAGCCATGACTACCACAATCAATAATCATCCTTTGAATGCAAGGGAGGACTCACCACGATCAGAAATCAAGAAGCTATGAACCTCAGTGATTAGGCTGCTGAAGTCCTCTGTCTACTGAATTTGCATCATAAAATGATGCAGCGCCAAAGGGGCGTTAGTACGTGGAATGTACTGTATGTAAAACGAGCTAAATTAAATAATGTAGGTTGTATAATATACAAAAGCATCAACTTACCAATCACTCAACCTCAACTTAGAGTAAGAAACATGACTCTATCACATCACTATCCATCAAGACATCACACTATCACATCAATCTCAAAGTACTATCAACATGAAATCTATCTGGGAGTTCCTACAACCGATAACCACCACCTATGAGCCAGTGATGATACAACAAAGAAATGTTATTGCCACATCCACCCAGTAGCTTGCCAGGGTAAAGGACGAGTTTGTTGCGGATCCCAATAAAGTTTGTCAAGTCCTCTGTGGGATAAAAAAACATCCGCTTTCACAGTTCAATCCTCTCCTACGCTAGCCACATAGTTAAAGAATGCGAGTGGGACTCACACTTACCCATTTTGGTGCTAATACTCCTCCCAGGACTTGACACGCTCATAAATCTATCAATTTATCAAGAACATCCATCATCCCCTCTCCACAGGCAGCAACACTTACCTCCTCTCATCATCTATCAACTCAAAGAGAAGGATCATCCTTTCAAAGCTAATGTTCAACCTCATTTAGACTTTAAGAACAATAATTCCATCAACTTCAGCCATCAACATACTCATTTCAAGACTCGGACCACAACAATCAACATAGTCAGACAGTCAAGGCTCTAGACATTATCCCTAGGTTCATTCTTAAAGTACTTAATAGAGAATTCATGTAGAGTAAATAAATAATCACACAAGAATGAATGTAAACAGTTAATTCAAAATATGATGATCATCAATTTAAGATATTATTTAGAAATTAAAGATATATTTCAAGAAATCTTCAAGAATTACAACTCAAGACCAATCAACTATCAAATTTCAACTTACTACATTCATTAGGACACATGGAAGAACAATCTCATGTTCTGGGTAGCCTTTACATACCTAGGATGAAGATTGTACAAATCTTTAAGGTAATTGAACCCAAATTCTCAATCCTCGAAGCTATCTTACTTTCTCTCTCAGGAACTCTTACATGAAAATTTAATAAAAAAAGGGTTTTGAAGCCCTTAATCGAAAATATACGACCTTAATAGTACATTATAGGACTTATGATGGAGTGGGGAACAACCAAAAGGCCCTTTCCAAATTAAAGAAAAATATTTAAAATTGGTACATTGGTCCGCGATGCGCTAGGGGCGCGGACCAGTATATTTCGCAAAATTTTTCCAAAATTCAATTTCGGTCAAAATTATAAAAATATTGTAAAGTGTTAGTCTGTGCACCCTCCATGTCGCTCCAAGGGCGCAGATCGACACTGTTTTTCATTAATTAGTGAAAATTATTTTTCGACCTGATTGCTCTTAAATCGGTTCGAGAATATTTCTCCCTTCGATTTTTTGTACTGATAGCAAATCCGGTCTCGGATTTTCCATCAGAGATTGGAAGATGCGTTCTGCACACGCTACATTTTAGGGGCTTTTCAGTAATTTTATGGGGTGTTACACTGTGTTAATGTTTTTGTGCTTTTTTGGACTACCTTACTTGTATCATTTTTTTCTTATGTGCAACGATTGTAGACTATATACTTGTTGTTTTTCTGAGTTGATATGTGAAGGGTACGACTATGATGAGATTGGAAGAAAGAATTTTGACCCTGTATTTTGTTGATTGATATATACGACATTGATATGGGATTATGGTAGAAGAAATATTGATTCGGCTGCAATTAGTGAAAATGAAGTGACTGAAAAGGTGGTTAGCAAGTGTGGGGGTCCTACAAGCTATCCAGTGCATGTTGGGGAAAGTGAAAAAGTTTCAATGTCTAAGTGCGTTCCTAGGAGGAAGTCTTTGAACTCTTTGATGCTTAAAAGATTGTTTTTTGCTTGGTGTACTGAATGTATATTTTTGCATATTGATGAATGTGGAACACTTTACTCCTTTTTTGGGTTGTACAGGTTTATTATCTAACCATCTAAATCTATACTCTTCTCATGCGTAATATAAGTTTATGATAATGTTTTTTTTCATATTTTGTTGTGATGTTTGTTAAATGTTATAGTTACTATAGACCATTCTTTATCCTTAATTTTTTTTTCTAAAAAAAGAAAACTTGTCAGAACACCAAGTAGATGTGAAACAAAACTGCCAAAAATGCATATTTCGTACTAAAAAAATTAAATTAATGGTATCAAATAGTACTTAGTGTAATAATATTACATAAGTCATTTAAATAAAAGTAAGTAATATAGTACTTTGTACACATGACCAAAATCATAAAATATAGCATAATTAATAAAATGTCATAATTTAACAACAAGTACTCAAATTTTAATCCTCACAAATTATGAAAGTCAGCATACTCATTCCGATGATGATATTTCGGGGCAATCCTTCTTGATGTGTTCTTCTGCCCGACATAAACTTCAAGTTCCTTTCTGTTTCTTGCCTTTCACTTCATTGGAGCCTTTTTTCTTGTCCTTGTTTGATGGCCTCCTTGGCCCCTTTTTTGTAGTGGGTGGCAGTACCAACTCATCACATATATGTCCTGGAATCACCCACGTGCTTTCGCAAGGCGGTAGTTTGATTGGTATTAAGTATGTGTCTCAAAAGTTCTTGCTACTATAGTAGATTCAGCAAAGCAACTCAACGTACTTGTTCCTATATCCAATAGCAGCTACAACATGACTACACGACAATTTATCATGCTGAAACCTTCCACAACTACACATCAGTGTATTCAGACAAACTGTGAATCATTTTGTATCATCTATAACGGTATGAAGATGTCCTGTTGATGCCTGTACCTTCAAGGAAAATAAATAATAACAATTATGCCCTTCTTCATATAATAACATAGTAAAAAATATTAAAATGTATGGTACTGACCACCATACTATTTGACATATGCTTATTTGCCACCAACATTTCATTATATTTCCTTGATAGTACTGTTATTGTTTTCCTTCCTTCATCGTTGTTTTTTTCATTCTAAAACTCGAGTGTCTGTCGCATATACTCCAACATAGGAACCACCGGGAGCTTCCTTCCCGGTAAGATCATTTTATTTATGGACTCAGCTATATTACTTGTTAAAGTCCACGTCCGCTTTACTTTGTATGACAACGCGACCATCTCAAAATCATCCTTCACCAAATATGCTCCAATTTTTGGATTTATTTCATCCATTCTATCCATTAATTCATTAAACTCTTGGACAGTATATGCTTTTGTCATGCTGAAAAATAACTTTCTAACTTCCTCGACATTTTTATGTGTCTTCTTCAATATATTTGTCTACAAATGGTAGATACAAGCATCATGTTTGATATCTGAATAAACACTTGTTATAGTAGTCCATATGCTTTTATATCTATCTGAAACAAAGCATACATACCATCTCTATTGCCAAATGTTGTTTCGAAATTTTCAAAGAACCAACTCTATGCATTATCATTTTCAGAATCAGAGACACCATACGCCATTGGCAAAATATGTCCTAAAAGATTTTCAAAATTTAGTAGTCTATACTACAAATACTTAAAATAAGTTAATATTCATTTCTCAATTTTCTTATACTGAATCAAAATTGGTTTTTCATAACCACTAACCTTCAGGATCCAATGTGCTAGCTATCAACATGGTTCCTTCGAATGTTGAGTACATGTACATTCCATCAACTATAACTATTGGATGACAATATTCCCATCCTCTTATGCTCACATCAAGTGCAACAAAATAATATAAAAATATGTCGTCCTCAGTTTCTTAAGATTAATGATTGTCCCAGGATATGTCTATTCCAATATATAAAGATATGTTGGAATTTTAGAATATGACTCTTCTAGGTCCCCTCGCAATATCTTTATTGCTTTTTGTTTGCCCCTCCAAGCCTGCATGTACATCAAAAAAATACCATGTTTCCTCTTCATGTCTGCCCATATGTCGCTGGGGGTATAAATTATTTTGGTGTTGATATATTTAGGAAACAAAATGCTACCAAGTACATCACTACTGTACGGATGTTTTGAGTTCAACTTCTCATTCCTTGAGCAATTGTGTTTATTGTTGAGAACTTTGACCTTAAATAAAACTGACTTCCTCAGCGATGATGACTTAAAGAACCAACAAGAATTATTGTTTCCACATTTTAATGTAAAATTGAAAATAACAATGATATCAACCTGTTGATACATATAATATTCATCAACATACCTTAAAATAAAGGTTAAACTATACTTTCCTTTTTACCAGGCAGTACACGACCTGACAACCTTGAACCTAAATTGTCTCATTAATGCATGCCTCTGCATAACCTCCACCAATGTATGCTTGTTTATGTAAATTTGGTCTTCCTCAACCTCATCAACAAAATCATTGCTGATCACATGTGGTTCTTCAATTTCATCATCAAAATCCACCAATACTGCCTCAATCAAAGCCAAACTCATCTGATCTAATGTTATTGTTTGTGGCAATGCCATTGGACTAATAGGCTCATGCATACTTGTATCAAAACCTCTATCTGTATATACAACACACAAAGGATGTTTCAAAAAAAAATCAGGACTGCATCTTTTCTGATCTAAACAGACTCTCACCCCCATGTCATTGTGAATTTTCAATGGTGGTGAATGCATATTCACGACATATTGTATTACCAATTCAATGCATGTCATATCCAACCCCATTTGAGAAGTAATGACTCTCAACAATCTATCATAATTTGATGACACATCATATAACAATCAGTGGATCTTATAATCAATGTAATTATCTGTGCTAGTCACCAATTATACACCTTAGGGAAAGTCATATTAGGCAGAATCAAAATTGCACTACACTATCACAGCTGAAACACCATATGTATTACCATCCAACCCTACTATTGTTTTGGTTACCAAGTACACAATACACACTTCATACCAATAGACACACTATCTACCCACATATCTTTTCATGTTGAAAGATTATCATTATGCAAAAAAAAAAAAAACCTATACTAGCACTTCTAATGTGGACCACTACAATAACTACTAATCAATTAACCAATAATTTATGTATGAACACCATTGATAAAAATAAAAAATAATAATAAAATTAAAAAAATTCAATTAGATAGGAACACTTACAACTATACATTTTTCCAAATATAAAAATACCAGAGAAACTACAAAGATATATATAAAGTTCCATCATTATAATTAACACAAATCTTTGATATTGGCAACAACTTAAAAAAATTAAACAATAAATTTCTACTATTTACTTACCTGTTACGTCCCATTTTTACCATCATATTTTATCAAAATTGACACATATTTATCATTATCCATGGAATTTATCTGAATAAATACCTTCATTTATATTCTCCAGCTACTTGGTATTATTTTTCTCAGCAACACTCTTAATGTGTGAAAGAAAGTCTTTACTTATAGGGTATGCTTACCACAGTGAGCAATGTTTATACGCACACATGACTGCCACCAACAAATAACTCTTCAATGTGCCATTATATCAAATTAATTGATTTAATTGATTCAGGTAAGAGAAATGACTTTTTTTATTATAAAGAATTAAAAATCAAAGGAAGTACATAGTGGTATCAAAAAAGCATAGTTGACTTGGTCCATTTTATTAGCAATATGGATGACATGTACAATTAATATGGTGTTTTTAAATTCTTTATAGATTTTCTTTTTCAACTCACATCACATCAATGTGTCTATCATAATTAATTAACACCACCTACTATAAATAAATTTTTTTTTTGGGTGTCAACAATGAACAAGAGGGATTAGTACTATTTTTATTATTTATTTTTGGCTTCTCAACACTAATCACATAAATATTAATGAGTATGAAGCAACTTCTCTTACCTATTTTGTAATAAAAATTGCTATATACATGTAATTAACAAATGTTGGTATGACCTTGTAATTTCATAGAATATTTTGTAGTTTTGTTTTTCACCCTTACTTTATAAGGATTTATGTGACACTCTTTTTATTTTAGTTTTTCTAATGTCACATTCATATAATAAAAGTAAGTTAATTTTAAAATATTTTTACTCTTAATAAATTGATTTATAATTAGACAAATACTTAAAATTTGGTTTAGATTATAAATTTCAAATATCTTTATTAATACTTCAATTTTATACTCTCTCTATCCATCTTTACTTGTTCCTTGTTGACTTGACACATGAATTAAAAAGTAGTGAATGGTAGGAGTCATTTTACCAAATTATCTTTTGAATATAATAAATGTAATGCTTTAAAAAATATAATAGGCAAATGACTATAACAAACGATAAAGATAAACTAAAAACTAAGTGTAATATTATCGCTTAATTTCATAAATGGCTTAAGTCATCGATAAACTTGTCTGTATTTTTCACTTAGACACCTCAATTAAGATTAGTTCCTATTGAACACATAAACTATTCAAAATGTGTTCCTATTAAGCATAAAATGTTGATTTGGCAAAAAATATAAAGTGTGTGTAGTTTGTAACACCCCGTAAAATTATCGAGACGCCCTTAAAACATATCATGTGTACAACGCGTCTTCCAAAGCTTCGATCGAAAATCCAAGATCGAATTTGCGATCAGTACGAAAAATCGAGTGAGAAAATAGTTTCAACCAGATTTAAGAGTAACCGAGTCGAAAAACAATTTTTGCTAATTAATGAAAAATAGTGTCGATCTACGCCCCTAGCACGATGGAAGGGAGCGTGGACTTTCACTTTGCATTTTAAATTTTAAAGGGAATTGAATTTCGGAAAATTTCGCGAAATACACTGGTTCATGCCCCTGGCGCGCTGCATACCAGTGTACCAATTTTAAATTTTTTTCTTTTAATTCGAGAAGGGCCTTTTGGTCATTTTCACCCTATCCTAAGTCCTATTACGTACGATTAAGGTCGTATATTGTTAATTAATGATTTCAAAAACTCATTTTTTTCTTAAGTTCCCATGTAAGAGTTCCTGAGAGAGAAAACAAGAAAGCTTGGAGGATTGAGATTTAGGGTCCAATTTCCTTGAAGATTTGTACAATCTTCATCCTAGGTATGTAAAGACTACTCAAAACATGGGATAATTCTCCCATGTGCTCCTATGAATGTCGTAAGTTAAGAATTGATAGTTGATAGGTCTTGAGTTTGTAATTCTTGAAAATTTTATTGTAATTTACCTTTAATGCCTATATAATATCTTAGATCGATTATTATCATATTTTGAATTAACTGTTTACATATATTATTATGTGATAATGTATTTACCCTACATGAATTCTCTATTAAAGATTTAAGAATGAACTTGGGGGTAATGTCTAGAGCCTTGACTGTTTGACTGTATTGATTATTGTGGTCTGAGTCTTGAGATGTGTATGTTGATGGCTGAAGTAGATGGAATTAGTGTTCTTAGAGTCTAAATGAGGTTGAACCTTAGCTTCGAAGGGGTGATCTACTCTTTGAGTTGATAGATGATGAGATGAAGTGATTGTTCCTGCTTGCAAAGGCTGGGTGATGGAAGTTCTTGATAAATTGATAGACTTATGAGCGGGTCGAGTCATAGGAGGAATATTAGCAACGAAATGGGTAAGAGTGAGCCCCACTCACACCCATTAACTACATGGCCAGAATAGGAAAGAATTGGACCGTGAAAGCGAATGTTTTCTTTGTCTAACAAAGGACTTGACAGACTTCTTTTGGATCCCTGACAGACCCGTCCTTTACCCCGACAAGGTACTGGGCGGATATGGCAATGACATGTCTTTATTGTATCATCACTAGCTCATAGCTAGTGGTTGTCAGTTATAGAAACTCAATGATAGGTTTCACATTGATAGTATTCTGAGATTGATGTGATAGTGTGATGTCTTGATGAATAGTGATGCGATAGAGTCATGTTCCTTACTCTGAGTTGAGGTTAAGTGATTGGTGAGCTGATGCTTTTATATATTTTATAGCCTATGTTATTTACTTTAGCTCGTTTTACATATAGTACATTCCACGTACTAATACTCTTTTGGCGCTGCATCATTTTATGATGCAGATTCAATAGACAGAGGACTTCAACAGCCTAATCGTTGAGGTTCAGAGCTTCTTGATTTCACATTATGGTGAGTCCTCCCCTACATTCGAAGGATGTTTATTGCTTTAGCTTTCTTGAGTTATTTTTTTTTGATTGTGGTAGCCATGGCCTGTCATGATACCTTCTTAGACAGTAGTTATAGAGGCGTCATGGACATAGACGTATAATGGTT
Organism: Solanum ossicruentum; assembly: GCA_025774065.1. Taxonomy (NCBI): domain Eukaryota; kingdom Viridiplantae; phylum Streptophyta; class Magnoliopsida; order Solanales; family Solanaceae; genus Solanum; species Solanum ossicruentum. Next base: position 2,953 of record JAOTQR010137277.1, on the reverse strand, counting down.
GATATTTGGGGTTCTTTTCCCCTTTTTTTTCTTTATACTGAGATTATTTCTTTTATTCGTATTCTTTATGATAGATAAACCTGATAGCTTATAGCCCAATGATAGCTAGTAATTTCTTTGTTATCTTCTGGTAATGAATTGATTGGACGAATGCGATGAGACTAGGTGGCCCTCTTGGTGGGTAGAAATAGTCTTAGAGTGTCAGTTACGTCTAAGTACCCTCTTGGGGCGTGACAAACTTGGGATCAAAGTACAGGCTTCGAGCGTCCTAGAAATTTTATGAAGTCGTGTCTAGTAGAGTCATGTTTATGGGTGTGTTGTGCACCACACTTCATAAGCGGGAGGCTATAGGACATTAGGAAGTGTCACCCTTCTTCTATGATCTGGATTCGTGCAATAGAGTTTAACTTTATGGAAATGGCATTTTAACTCATGCATTACACGTTTACAGAAGATGCCGCCAAAGAGAATAGTTGCTCAAAGAGATGCCGCAGCCCAACCTGCTAAGAAAACCTAACCTGAGGCCCCAGTTTAGACATAAGCAAGGAGATGGGGAAGCCCTGCTAGGACAACTGAGGTCTCACAAGCGCCCCATGCTCAGTCCCAGCCAGCTCCCAGCACTAAGGAAGAGTTTAGAGGAATCATCACCATGCTGACTCAGTAGGTGGCCTCCCAGGGTAATATCCAAGTTTCTCAAGCTCCAAGCTCTAGCTCACAAGAGCCCTCAGCTGCCACCAGACCTAGATACTTCTTAAGGATGAACCCGCCAGTAAATACGGAGTCGAAGCTGGAGCAGGACCCATAAAATTTTATTGATGAAACATACAAGATCTTGAAAGCTATGCATGCTGATGAGGTTGAGGAAGTTGAGCTTGCTTCCTACCAGCTGAAGTACATTGCTAATGTTTGGTACAACTAGTGGGAGGAGAGTAAGGGTGAGAATGCGGAGCCCGTAGCATAGGAGGAGTTTGAGACTGCCTTCCTAAACCACTTCTTCCTCAAGAGTTAAGGTAAGCGAAGATGGATGAGTTTGTGAACCTGAAGCAAGGAGGGATGACTGTGAAGGAGTACAACTTTAAGTTTATTATGTTGTCCAGGTATGCTCTGGAGATAGTCCAAGACATAAGGGCCAGGATGAGAAAGTTTGTGTCTGGTTTGGGCAGACATCTGCAGAAAGAGTGCAAGGCAGCCTTGTTGATTCTCGGCATGGACATCTCCACGATCTTGGTGTATGCTCAACAGACAGAGGAGGACAAGAAGAGATATAGAGAAGAGCAGATGAACAGAAAGGCGAAGTCAGCAAGACATGAGCCTAGCCAGTAGAGGCAGAATAAGGGGAACAAGTTCTACTTTCACAAAAGATTATCTCATCATGCACCTTCTATAGCAAGTATGCCCTTTCATCCAAATCAGTATGATCAGAAGTCTCAAGGTTATCAGAATTTCAAGGCTCAGGGTGCATAATCTCAGGTTAGTGTGATCCAAGGTGCGGGGGGAAAGCCACCTTATGATATGTGTGGTAAGCTTCATCTGGTGAGTACCATGTGGGTAGAGATGTTTGCTATTCATGTGGACAAGATGATCACTTCCAGTTTGAGTGTCCGAAGAGGAGATGGGGTGAAGGGAGCAGTAGACCACAATCCTCCACTGTACCCCCACTTGGCAATCAATAGAGGAGTACTACAAGAGGTACTGGAGGCGGGATGAACCTCCTTTATGTTATGAGTAATCGACAGGATCAAGAGGCTACACCAGATGTTGATACAAGTATACTTTGAGTCTTTACCTTTGATTTTATGCATTGCTTGATCCGGGTGCCACTTTGTCTTTTGTGACCCCTTGTGTAGCTAGTAAGTTTTGGATTCTTCCAGAATGTTTGCTTGAATCTTTTGTTGTTTCCACTTCTACTGGTAAGTCTATCATAGCTGAGAGAGTTTACAGGGATTGTGTAGTATCCATTTATCATAGAGATACCTTAGCTGACTTGGTAGAATTGGAGATGGTTGATTTTGATGTGATACTTGACATGGATTGGCTTCATGCCTGTTATGCTTCTGTTGATTGTAGAACCCTAATCGTTAAGTTTTAATTTCGTAATGAGTATGTTCTAAAGTGGAAAGGGAGTTCTGTTGCACTCAAGGGCAAGTTTATTTCTTATCTTAGAGACCGAAAGTTGATCTCCAAAGGTTGTGTTTATAACCTCGTGTGAGTTAAGTCTGATGATGTTGAATCTTCTACTCTTGAATCAGACTTGATTGTGAATAAGTTTCCTTTGGTGTTCCTCATTCTCAATACCATCACAACCTTAACAATATTCACATCTAAAAGTAAGTATCACTTCACAAGTCAAAATATTTCGATTAAAGCCTACATAAATCATTCTCAACACCTCACACAAGAAGTACAAGATTCTATATACTTAACAAAGGTTAGGAAATTCACTTGCCTTATATAAAGTCTCGAATCACATCAATTCTGAAGGTTTTCCCTTTCTATGACACTCTAATTCACCAAGATCTATTCAAATATAGCATCATAATTATATAATTAATCTAACGACACTAAAATAAATTAATTTGAATGAAAAGAGTAAAATGGTCCAAAAATTTTCATCACTGGAAAAAGCCATTGGAATCTGGAAATTTATACATGAAAATGTTCCCCAAGTGATAAAGAATTAAATGGCGAAAGCCCTTTAAAAAATGGAGCTAATATGAGGAAGAAATCGCATGTTAAAATTTTCAAAATATATTCAAAATACAGCAGCAAGATCATGAATTTTATCTCAAACGATGCACAAAAATCAATTTCTGAAACTCCCACGGTGTTCTCCTTGGAAAAATATACAATTTAGTTTTTTGAATCTCTCAAATCCGATCAAAATTGAGAGAGAAATCATTGGTTGAAATTTGGGGAAAGTTTGCGATCTTCTCTTCTCTTTCTTGGAGAAAAT
>JAOTQR010137227.1:0-21135 GCA_025774065.1 Solanum ossicruentum | reverse complement strand
TAGTTGGTCTTCTGTAGGTTGTACAGAAGAAAGTATTGTGATGGGATGAAGATATTAATGATAGAGGAACCATTTTTTTGAATACATGTATTGTGTGTTTTTTTGAAGTCCGAGTGAATCAGTCTCCAAGTGAGAGAATTGTTAGGTAGTGGATCCTGATATTATATTTTGCAGATTGTAATTGCCCAACACAAACAAGCATAAAGAAACCATGCCTTTCCTATTTAAAAACATACAGATGACTAACAAAACGACCATTTGAGATATTGCTCTATGGAAAAGCTTGAAACCAACTAAGATGCCACAGATTTGAATAGGAAACATGAAATCAAAATCAAATTCCAATTCAAAACAACACAACTCGATTCCAGAAACGTCCTAACAATAGGTACAACAACATCATGGCATTGATTCGTCACAACATAACATGTGCAATTAAGCAAAATAGACATAAGCATGAAAAATTGATAACATAAAGATTCATCCCATGACCAAACAAACACACTCGAACAGATGAGGAAGAGTAGGATTAAGACTATTACCTTTCTGTGAGCAGGAATTGGGACAAGACGATTTTAGAAGAGGACGCTCAACGCCAAAATTCGTTAATCGGTTTCTAGATGGCCAAATCCAAAAATCGTAGCCTCGAAACTTCAAAATTCACTCATTTTGTTTCTGAAAATTTATAGGGTATTCAAAGGTGAAGAACGACTGAGCTCAAATGGTGATGAATGAGAGATATTTATAGCCCCAAAATTAGGGCAAAATGGGAGGAAAAAAATGATGGTTAAATCGAGATTTAGGGCTTCTTTGAAATTTGAAATCAAAATTGAATTCCCAATCTCCTGGGAATCAATCACGAGTCCATCTCACAACCATCGGCACATTTAGGATTTGCTTAAATGAATGAGGTGCGAATGGATAAGGGGGAAGGGGAGAGGGACACGTATGTACGGAGTGGTGAAGGTGAACGTTGACGCCGGCCAATTTGGCATTACTGAGTTGAGGATGAAGAAGAAGCAGGGGGCGTGGGTGTGACGCAAGGGGAAAAAGGAAGAACAAGAGAAAACGGGGAATCGAGCGCGTGTGATCACGTTGGGGTTGGGGTCTATATGCGTGTGTATGTATATGTTGTATATAAGTTGGCTGATTTAAGATAAGATTTGTGCCAGGTATAAGTTATTTTTTGGGACAAATTTCGATCCAAAAAAGGATTAAATGGTTTGAAATAGTTGGTGAATGAATTTAAAATTTGGCCAATAGAAATTGTAGTTATGGCCAATTAAATATAATCAAATTAAATTTGATTGACTAATTTGATTACAAAATGAATTAATAGAAATTAATTGAAGAGCTTTTAAAATTAGCAACATGAAATAATTTAATTAATTACAAAAATAACAAATCTTAAAAAATAAAGTGAAATTTATTTGAGAAAATATATTTTTTCTAAAGCTAATTATTTCAATTTGTTAAAATTAAAAGCTCAATGATTAATGTATATTGTGGAGGGAAAAAATTGGATGTCAACAATTATAGAATGGAAAAAGGGAAAAGGGGGGGGGGGAGGGGACGCTTTCCCCTTTTGAAAAAAAGAACTTTTTTTAATTATTATGTTGTCAATTAATCATGGACAAAAAAATTGACAAACTAATAAGTATCATTTGTCCATTAAGTTTTTACTTTTGCCTTTGCTGTTAGATTTGTATCAGTTCATTATTTTTTTTTCATTTATAGATCTTACCGATTTTCTTTTTCTTTTTGCTGCATAAGGTTTAGTACACTACGAAAGCTATACAAGAAGATAAAATTGAAAATTAAATTCCTCCTCTTTTTTTTTTGCTATTGTTAATTTATTATAAGTAATTATATTAACATCAAAATAAATATTTAATGCTTAGAAATATTATTTGAATTTTTTGTCCTTTATTAACATACTATGTGTTGGATAAAATTGTCTTTTTACTTTTTTTAATTATTGTCATTTTTTAATTATTGTTATTTAATTATTCTCTTAATATATAATATCAAAACTAATTAGTTTTTGTCAATTAATTATGAAAACAATTGACAAGCCAATGACTATAGCATGAAAAAAGGAAAAAAAAAAGTGCACTGTAACACCCCACGAAATTATCGAAATTTCCCTAGAACATAATTGTGTGCATAACGCATCTTTCCAAGCTCAGATGGAAAATCTGAGACCAGATTTGTGATCAGCACAAAAACTGGGTGAAAAAGTAGTTTCGACCCGATTTTAAAGCAATCAGATCGAAAATAATTTTTCTATCCGAAAACCAAAACAGTGAGGGTACACGTTGGGGCCGCGACGCAGACCTGTCATGGACCCATACTTTTAATTTTTTGAAATTTTTCAATGGAAATTGAAAAAAATTGATCGGAAAGCGATTTACGAAACATTACACATAAAACGCATTTGATGAATGCGATTTCTGGGTATTTTGTTTTTTTATACAAAACTAGTTTTTCAGGATATTTTGAGTTTTCAATCAAAAATTGTACTAGTGCACGCCCAGTCCGTGTCGCGGATTGGGTATTCCAAAGTTGAAACTTTTTCTTTTCTTTCGAGGGGTATTCTAGACTTTTTCCCTCCCCTCCTAGACTTAATCCATGATCAATATAAATCATTTTTGGCCTAAAAATGGTTTCAAAACCTATCTTAAAATCTCTTATGCAACAACTAAGTAGAAACCTTGAGCGAAGAAGAGGAGAAAGAGCTAGGGTTCAAAGGATTGAGGATAACTTCTTAAGAAATTGAGTGTCAAACTCCATATCAGGTATGTAAGGCTATCCAAAGCATGAGATTGTTCCCCCATTTGCCCCTTTGATTGTAGAGAATTGATGGTTGAAGGTGATGAGTCCTGTCTGTATAATTCTTGAATGTTTTAATGGAAGCTATTTTATCTTATATATATTTTTTCTTGAATGTGATGATTATCATAACTGAATTACTTGTTTACATGGTTTAAAACGAATGAGTTGTATGAGTATATAAACCCTACATGATTATGTGGCTAATGAGTCCAAGAATGAACCTAGGGATTATTGTCTAGAGCTTTGATCACATGATTGTATTTGCTGGTTGTGGTTCAGGTCCTATATTGAGCGAATTAAAGGTTGATGATAATGAATTGAGAACCTTAAAGAGGTTAAATGTAATCTTAAAGGAATATTTCCAAATTCCTCGAGTTGATGAATGAATAATGAATTGATGTCCAAGTCCAAAGGAGTCCAAATGACGACAAAGGATGGATATTGACGTTATGAGCATGTTGAGTCTATGGGAGAAGTATCGAGTACCGAAATGGGTAAGGGCGACTCCTACTCGCACTCATAACTATGTGGCCGTGTAGGTGAGGATTGAACTGTGAGAAATAGATGGTTCCTTAGTTCCAAAAGAGGACTTAATGTTATTTCTATTCTAGATCCAATAATGCATGCCCTATACCTCGGTACGGTGTTGGGTGGATGTGACAACGATATTGATTCGTTATATCATTACCGGAGTGATGGTTATAGATCCGATAAACTCCCATATATATTCCCTCTTGATAGTACTTAGATGTTGATGTGATGGCATAGGTCTTAACTGATGTTAAATATGATAGTATCTATTCCTTGATCTAGGTGACATGAATACTTTATGAGCTAATATTTCTATGTTATCATGTTTATTTCGCTTACTTTTAGCCCGTTTACATACCGTACATTCCATGTACTGATGCCACTCTGCCGCTACATCATTTTATGATGCAAATTCAGTAGACAGAGGATTTCAGCAGGTGAATCATTGAGGTCCAGACTTCCAACTCCAGAAATTTTGTGAGTCCTCCTTTGCATTCAGAGGATGTCTTTTATTTCTTTTCTTTTGATTCAAGTCATTCTGAGTTTGTGGTAGTCATGGCCTGCCATGGTACCTTCTTAGATTGTTAGCTATAGAGGCTTCATAGATATAAAGAGATGATGAGTTGATATTGGGGTTCTTTCCCCCCTTTTTTTTTTCTAAATTGAGTTTTCTTTATATTATATGACGTTGATAGATATTGATGACTACTCTATGGCCTATGGTCCATGTTTCTTTAATGGAAATATGATAGGATAGTGTGCCTGCTGATATGCATTTTTACGTCTTTGGCTACTTTAATGAAAAAATGAATGTAATAAGGCTAGGTGGTTCGCTTGGGGACCAATAATAGTCTCTGAGTGCAGCTACGCCTAGGGGTATAGGACATTAGGAAAAGTTTATGAGTGTCTAGTAGCGTCTTGTTTATAGGTGTGTTGTACACCACACTTCATAAGTAGGAGGCTATAGGACACTAGGAAAAGTTCCATTCTTTCATATTCTGATTCGTGCGATTGAGTTAAACTCTATGGAAAAACTCTCTTTTAATTCATGTGTTACGCGTTTACACAATTGAGATCATGCTTCCAAGAAGAGTTAATGAAGGAAAGGAAGAGACAGTGAGAGTGATAGCTGATTGAGGCTTATAGTTAAAGTTATGTATCCATTAGGTATGTAATCGGGTGATAAGGTGATTGCTATAAGTTTGATGAAAGAGTCGTAAGTATCCCATGATTTTCATGATGAGGTATAGAGGAAGAATTATTGTTAGAATATGGTAGTACGTGCTCAAATTAGGAGGAAGTTTATTTTGATGTGTTGAGTATTCATACTATTGATGTGAAATGTTGTTGTTGAATAGGGAAAGAAGTGCTTTCAATGTGATAGATCTAAATTAGGCTTATGATTTTTAAGTGAGAGTTTATGAGATTCATCGAGTTTTGAGCTTAGTCAGATAAGGAGATATGATTGAATAGGTTAGTGATACTGAGTTATGAGGAAGGGATGTGTTGATTGAATACTCGCTATGAGATTTTAGTGGGGTTATTTTCCCTAAATTTTTAGCTCGTAGTTGTAAGTTAGCATTAAAGTGGTGTTTGATAGATGCACATGTTAGTGCTCGACCCTAAGCTTGAATTTTGAGAAGTAGTGCTAGAGAGAAGATAACATCGTGAGAGTGGTAGTCTTAGTTGGAGAATTGCACTAAGAGGCTTGCCACAGTGTATGTTCGAGATGAAGATATTGATTTGTGAGGAAGTGATACTATGGGCAAGGTACAAGTGTCCATTAGGTAAGACGAGTGAGACGAGGAGAGCTCAATAGATAAGAAGATGCTTGAGATATGTATCCATGATTGTGTAAAGATGTGTGAAGCTTTAAGTTATGATTGCTATAAGAATCTAGAAAATATTTATGAGTTCAATGTGAAGTCGGCTGAGGTAAGAATTTTGTGTCGTCCCGAGCAACTAAGTTGATTGGGGCTTATGGATAGATGATGAGGAGTTTTTCATTATAGTCTAAGTCTTATACCGATGGGTTTATGAGAACACAGAAGTTGAGTGTTTGCAAGCAAAAGAAGAGGTTAGATTGTAAAAGTTGTGAAAAGTGGTTATGTATGCCATTAAGAGTAGCAAACATCGAGAAAGAGTTCCATAGAGACAAGAGGAACCTAAGAGTGATGTCGTTGGAAAGAGTCTAAGTAGCTAGTCATATATATATGACTATAGCATAATAGAAGAGTTTAAGACATTCTTATGGATAGTGATTCCCTGACTATGTGGAGATATGTACTCATAGCCTAGTATAGAGTATTGATTCGCAAACTTAGAGAGACTACCCTTGATCTAAGAGGGAGATGACGTGAGAAATTGAAATAGATCTTGAATTTGATAGAGATGGGCTGATCAAGATGAGACATCAGTTCTTGTCATATCGTACATTCCTTATTCTTCCGTTGAGGTGATACTCTCTTCACGTTTGGTATGCGATTGCCACGCCTATGGCCTAGTCCCATATACCACTTATTGATTGTTACTAGAGTTGTGAGAATGAAAAGCGATGAAGTCATTCATTAAGTTTGATCTTACCCTATAGATCTAAGTGCTTCCACTCCTATATTAAATGAGATACGACTTGAGTTTTATACTATGTATATTTCTGTGAACTCAGAATGAGTCTTGACAGATGAGAGAGATTGTACTTCTTTATGAATGTCCTCAGATAATATTTCTCAATCAAATCGTGCTAATGATCTCCGTTCCAAGCCCTTTGAGTAATCTAGCTTTCCTATCTTGATAGAAGTATTAACGATAGTAAAGGGGTGATGATTGATGAGAGAGAGTGAGAGTTCATGATTCTAATGTCATCTTACGCATGCACCTTCGGCTTGTCATGCCATTGTTGATGGTAGTAGACGAGTTATGGGTGATGGCAGAGAATAAGTGCCCCTGAATTGTGATAATGGAATTGAGTTCCTATCCTTCAGTTGGTGTTCCTTTTGAGCCTCTATGTACTTTAATATGCAAGTCCTTGATGATATTCGTGCCTAATAATGATGTTGGAGATAAAGTTTAAACACTAGATATTATGTTCTAAGTCTATTCTTGAGAACGAGTATTCGAGTATCAGAATATTTGAGTTCTTGATGGTATTGATGCTTACTTTGCATGGAGAGGTGGTAATTTGAGGTTTCGCCAAAGGGGGAGATGATGAGTTCCTCTAGGTCCAAATTGTAATGCTGATAGTAGTAGATTGGGATGAGGATAAATGAGGAGGAGTAATTGTATCCTTATTGTGATATTAGTGTTAAACTTGTATCATGTTGTCATGAATCAAAAATGGGCGTGATGGCACTCGTCTTATCCCACCAAGACAAGTCAGCCTACAACCCAACTATAACATTAAAAATGCAGAATTATGTTCTAAGTCTATTCTTGAGAATGAGTATTCGAGTATCGGAGTATTTGAGTTCTTGATGGTATTCATGCTTACTTTTCATGGAGAGGTGGTAATTTGAGGTTTCACCAAAGGGGGAGATGATGAATTCCTCTAGGTCCAAATTGTAATGATAATAGTAGTAGATTGAGGATGAGGATAAATGAGGAGGAGTAATTGTATCCTTATTGTGATATTAGTGTTAAACTTGTGTCATGTTGTCACGACTCAAAAATGGGCGTGATGACACTCGTCTTATCCCACCAAGACAAGTCAGCCTACAACCCAACTATACCATTAAAAATGCGAAATTACAATAAAAATAAAAGTTCAATTACAGATAATAAGTCAACTTAATGACAATCCCCCAAAACCTGGTTGTCACATGGACAAGCTTCTACTGCATTATAATAGATTCGAAAGGAAACACAAGTATCAAATGATATTGTCTCTAGAATAGAATAAAATCATAAATATGAGTAAGAAGTCAGCTGGGATGACAAGCAGCTACTCCTCACAATCTCCACAGGAAGCCTCAGACAAGGAAATAGAGAGTATCACGACAATCTGGGCTCGCAACCTACAAAATTATTATAGCAAGGGGTGAGTACCAAACACACGGTACTCAACAAGTGAACTACTAAACAAAAAATTAAGTAATATAGAATACAGGTACCCCCAACACTCCAACTAAACCCTCACAACTATAACCTGCATAAAGCAGCCCAGCCTAACAATTCACAATGTATATAACATATAGCTCAATAACCACACCAACTATTATATATCAACAACACCAGGGATCAAGTGCATCTATCACAAGTTTCACAAAAGGTACTCACATGTTTATAAATGATAATGAGGTTTAATGCAATGTCAAATAAAATGATGCATGTCTGTCCTAGTGATACACACCCGTTGTCTCATAGTCCGAGACCCATGGGGTACTTCTAGTCCATACATCTGTTGCGACGTGCGACACGATCCTCGAATCATAGTATCCATCATGGCATACGACATGTCCCTCGAATCATAAACCGTCGTGGCATGCTACACGACCCTCGAATTATAGTATCCGTCACGGCGTGCGACATGTCCCTTGAATCATAGTAACCATCGCAGTCTGTGACACGACACTCGAATTATAGTATCCATTGCAGTATGCGACACGACCTTCGAATCTAGTATCCATCGCGGCGTGCGACATGTCCCTCAAATATGGTACATCCTCTTTTCTTTTTCAGTCCACAGAATACTTATCACAAAAGTCAATGCAAATAGGCATGTTTATACAATAATGAGAAAATGTCTTATTTTAATCAACAGTTCACAATAACATAGTTTGGTACAACATCAACACTAACTCAATACCTTAAAATCATTCTCAATACCTCACACAAGAAGAACAAGATTCTATATATACTTAACAACGGTTAATAAATTCACTTACCTTATATAAAGTCTCAAATCACGTCAATTCCAAAGCTTTTCCCTTTCTATGACACTCCAATTCACCAAGATCTATTCAAATATAGTATCATAATTATATAATAAATCTAACGACACTAAAATCAATTAATTCGGGTGAAAAGGGTAAACGGTCCACAAATTTCATCACCAGAAAAATACCATCAGAATTTGAAAATTTTTATATGAAAATGTTCCCCAAGTGATAAGGAATTCAACGGCGAAAACCAATTCAAAGACGGAGCTAATATGAGGAAGAAATCGCATGTTAAAATTTTCAAAATATATTAAAATACAGTAGCAATATCACGAATTTTACCTCAAATGATGCACCAAAATCAATTTCTAAAACTCCAACAGTGTTCTCCTCGGAAAAATATACAATTTAGCCTTTCGAATTGCTCAAATCTGATCAAAATTGAGAAAGAAATCGTTGGTTGAAGTTTAGAGAATACTTGCTTTCTTGGAAAAAAATCCTTAATCTTCATAGTTCTTCTAAAGTGAAAGAACTTGGAAGGACATTGATTGAAAGGATTATCTTCAATTCTTGAATTCTTGTCTTAGACTCTTTAGAGTTCTTGATGAGAAACCATAATTCTTGAAGAAGAAGAAGAGTCAAGAAATCCTTTCTTGGGATTCTTGTATTTGTTTCTTGAAACCCTAGGTTATAATTTAAAATCCTATTAGAGTTTCATGAATAGATAAAGAAATTCGGGTTGGGTAGATTGAAATTTATGAAGAATAACTTACCTTGAGCATGAATCTTGAAAGATAATCCTAACTTCATAGATTTCTTGATCATTCTTGAGCGTTTATGTTTAGTAGAGAAGGGAGAGGGTTTTGATCATTAAAACTGACGTTTTATACATTTTTGGGACCATAAATAGACCCCCAAAGGTGTTAGGATAAAAGTACCCTCAAAATAAAAGAAAAAAAAAGTCATTGCTTATCCAGTGAGGGTCCGCGTTTGGTCCACGATGCGGAGCTATCGTAAACCTTCAGATAGCTCTACACCTCTTCATTAAATGGTCATAACTATCTATCCTGAACTTCGATTAACGCTAAATCAAATGCATTGGAAAGCTAATTCAAATATATCCAATTTGATATATTATGGGTCATATTACTCATTATACTTTAGGAGCTATGGTCATTTGAAGTTGACTCTTCTATCTACTCATACGGAAACTTAGTTGCTAGAAATTCTTTGAACTTGGCTTGATGTAAAAGATCTCTTATGACTCTAAATCACACATAATATACTTTAAATACTTAGGAATTGATCCTAGCACATATATACAACTTATAAGTCATTGGTTCACCTAACTTTTATAAAATCATACATTAGAACTACGACCTCACATCAGCTCCAATTCTATTCCCATACTAAGAAATTGACTTTAACATCTATGCTCAATTAAGAATTCTCAATTAAAATCCTATATCATATGAAGGATGACTCGGTCTTATCTTAAAAAAATTAGAATGTTATACATGTAGGGATACAGATAGGAAGGAGGAAAGAGATAAAACCTTATGATGAGTAGTAGATAGGTAAGAGTATGTTGGTGTCACTTTGAGTGAGAAGTCACTTTGAGTGAGAACTCATTGAATGGTGGAGGTAGAAGTGCTAATTAGGCTTGAAAATTCTAAGCTATAGTTGAAGTGATTAGAGTGATAGGCTTGATTTATGGTTGTTATTATATGAGTATTGATGACAGACTATTGAAGACTTCATGATGAGGGTTTCTAGTAAGGATATGGGGTAGTGAAGAGGACTAGGAATCTCTTAAGCAAGGTCTTTGAGAAAGTTTAGAGTTGAGTATTGAGAGTTAGCCTTGTATGGGTATGATCATCATAGCAATAGCACCTTGAGGCTCAGAGGTAGGCTTGAAAAGAATAAGGGGATGTGGATATGTAGAGTTTTGATAGGTTTTATGAGCTTAAGTTGATGGAGTAGAGTGTCGTGAAAAGGAGCATAATTGAAATGAGGTCCTAAGCTTGAGACTTGTACATAAAGTCTTATGTATCAATGGTCTTATTCTCCATTACAATTGATGGTTTCCTTCTTGAGTTCGAAAGATCGATTATTGAATGTGTTTAAATGTTTTGAATTGATTGAGTTTTGATGACCCATTCATGCTTGATGGTGAATATGTCTAAGAGAATATCTCTACTCTTGATCTGAACCAATTTGTCTATTCTGAGTGACTTGTGACTGTCCAGATTAGTTGGTTGAGTATTGAAAGGAGTCTTGATCGTTATTTGTGCCTTAATCCTACTTTACTTACCATTGGAGGACGAATGATCCCAAGGGGGAGATGATGTAACACCCTGCAAAATTATAGAAATATCCCTAGAGCTTAATCATACGCATAACGCATCTTTCCAAACTCAGATGGAAAATCTGAAACCGAATTTGCGATTAGCATGAAAAATTAGGTGGGAAAGTGGTCTCGGCCTGATTTTAGAGCGATCGGATCAAAAAATAATTTTTCAATCCAAAAACCAAAATAGTGAGGGTATGCGTTGGGGCCACGACATGGACCTGTCGCAGACCCACACTTATGGTTTTTCAATTTGTTTTGACGAGAATTGAAAAAATTCGTTTGGAAAGTGATTTACAAAAAATTGCACATACAATGCATTTGATGAACGCGATTTATGTGTATTTTTATAAAAGCTAGTTTTTCAGCACATTTTGACCTAATCAAAAATTGTACTGGTGCGGGCCCAGTTTGCATAATGTTGTGACCATCAGGCCTTCAACGTGGCCAAACGACCCCAAATCATCAAGGTTTGAATTTTGAATTTGAATTTGAATTTCAAATCCAAAATTGTCCCTCAATTCTATTCGTTTTTCCCCAAAAACACTCAAATTCTTCCTCTATAAAAGGCCCTTGGTGTGACTGTAAAAGGTCGATCTTTTGGGTTCAAAAAACACATTTTTAGAGTCTATTGTGTTTCAAAAATTTTAAAAGAATTTGGGTCTGGTTTCACAACAAAGGCTTTGTCATTTGGTCTCGTCGTTTCAATTTGCTGTCCCCCGAAAAGTTAAACTCTTTTTACGTTTATCATCTATTTCAGTTACAAATGTTGTTGATTTAGTTGTATTCTTTTTCATTAGTATTTTCTTTTCGATAGTCTATCATTTTATTTCAGTTGAGCATGGAGTTCATGTGATGTTCTTGCATTTTGGTGTTTCCGGCATGATTCTTAAATATGTTCTTCTACTGTTCCTGTGTAGCTTCTGGATTGATGCATATCTTTGTTTGTCAAATTGTTTAAACTTGAGTTTTGTTTAGAGCTGCTGGTTACTTCCTCCCATGTTCCTCTTATCTACTCTGTTTTTTTTTTTAAGAATCAAATGCATCTTTTCGTGCTAAGTTTGAAGGCTGTTAGATGTGATTTTATTTAGGTTAAGTTAAGGTTTTGAATTATGGTGTTATATACATTTTGATATTATGCTGATGTAAATTCTTCATGTTTGCTCATTCCATCTCGAATCAGATTTGCTATGTAAGAGCTATTACCTTCGAAAAGTAGTGATTTTCTTGGTATTTTCTTGTTTCAAAAATGTTATTTGAACCTGCGAACCTGTTAGTACGCTTTAGTTTAGGTTTAAATTTAATCCTTTTGTGTGTTGTATCTTCCCAGCGTCTGAATTCACAAGTGGTGTGAGTCTTCATCTCAAAAATTTCTCTTTTTCAATCATTTGAATGTTCCATGAGGGTCTTTAATGCCTTTACATTTCGCTTGGATATCTTTATTGCTCCTTTCTATTTTCATATGCTAGAAAAAATAGGACTATACCTATTGTTTTAGGATTTATTAAACAAAGAAAGCATGATTTCATTTCTTGTGTTTGTCTCTTCGACGCTGAAGTTAGATGTTGCTGGGCTGATACCCTTTTGTTGTTTGTCTCGTATAAGTTTAGTTAATTTCTATTCTAAATGGGTAGTTGGATGTAGGAGTCAACTTGAATATGTTTCATTAAGGCAGATTCGGTAAGTTTTGTCTTGTTTATTGCAAAGTATGTTGTAAGTTTGGTTTAAAGTTGTTTAAACTCGTGCATTTACTGAAGTTTTAGCTTCATTTCGATTTATTCTGATGTTAGGAGAGTATGAACATCTCTCACTACCCTTATATCGTTACAGTTAATATATATTTATGATACTTTTTGCCTAAAGCCTTTGGTTCGAACTTTTGTGAATATGCTCAGTTTGTTCCCTGTTCCAATCCAAATTTATCCCAAGTTAGCCAGTAATCACTCACACATTGTTATTGCAAATAGACTGTATACGGGCTGTCTTAATCCAGTGATTAACGCAATCTTGTTCTTGTTCGTTTAATTTTTATGCTCGTTTTAACTTTATTTCAGTTCCCATAATGCATTTCTTTTGTTTAAAGTCTCCTCTTGATTGCAGGTTGAATTTAGATCAAAATATGCTTTTGGTTGCTATGCATTTCTTAAAATATGCTACTGATTCTAAAAATAATTTTGTTTTCCAGTAATACTTTTGAATGAGCTATAATATACATTCTCCCCACTTGTATTTAGCATTCAGTTTGTATTGTTTTCTCTCTCTCTTACCCATAGAAGTATGTTCTTGAGTTGATTATGTATACTTTGCTTTATTTAGCCTATTAAATTGCCTTGTTGTGTATGTGTGGGTTTTTATCATAGATGTATTGGGTGTTTTGGTAAAAGGAGTCACTGGTCAACGACATACGAAATACTTTTCATCTATGCATTTAATTTTTTCAGATCTTATTGTGTTTGGGATATTTTAAAGTATTTTTACTTATTTGTTGCATGTGAAATCGTCTTGAGGTCCCGAATAGGCCCTTCCATGAAGACCCAAACTTCGTTTCCAGGTCACCTTTTGGAGGTGGGAAGCAAATATAGACTTAAAGGAATGCTGTACAGGTTTTCGGAAGTTGAAAAATCAGTGAATATACACTGATATACACTATTGATATACACTGACAAAGGATGTAGAAGGGCTGAAAAACCCAAAAATTGCAGCAGGAATTAAGTGAGCTAAAGGCCCAAGACACTTTAACTCTCTTCCTTAAATCAAATTAAGTTTAAATTAATTTTTTTCCAAAAAGTTATTCTTTTTTCTTTTTCCAATCACCACTTCAACACTATTTTTAAGTTTAAGTCTATTGAGAGTAGAAAACATTTTTCTAAATTTGTATATTTTTTTAAATCTAAGTTTGATTGGTTAACTATTTTTTAACAGATTTTAGTTGTCTAATCCCTTTCTTTTAGGATAAGTAGGACACTTACCTAGAATCACAGAAGATTAAGTAGACTATTAAATAAAGTTATTTTAGCATCACTTTTGTTAATTATTAGATATTCTAATTTAACTTAAAAATAATTAAATGACAACTCCTTAAGTTAATTAATTTAGAAATCTCGAATTAAAATAGGGTTATAAGATACTATACAATCTACATATGTAAAAGTTGTACTGATATCTTATGACAATTGGGCACGTTTACATGTTTGGTCAATAAAATTTCTTTTTTATTTATTAATAAATATATATTTGACTCCGTTCTCTGGGATGACAAAAATGGAACATCAAGAAATCTAGTTTGCGTAATTTAACTCGTGAATGAGATAACCACGTGAAGGAGACTGCTGCTCCTTTAAGTGGATAAGACACCTTAAACTCACATGAATGTGGGGTGTGGCTGCTACTTCCAATTCTGCATGTTTGACCAAGACTGCATTAAATATTGTTACTTTTTTATTTCAATTTATTTATTTAATTTTTTAATTTGACACAAAATTTTAAATTATAATCTTAAACAAAAATTATAAAGAATATATTAAACCTTTTTAAATTTTATTATCTTAAACATGTATATAAAAAAATTATCTAAAAATATATTTTTAAATTCTAAAAAAAAAGATAAATAAATTAAAATATAAAAGTACTAATAATCCAAATCTATGAAGTTGGCCCAAGATCAAGTTGCAATGCCCATTCATATTCACTGGGCTAAAAATGATTCAAAAGTACTCTTAATATAATATGTTAATATTTATTTGGAATCAAGTTGATATGATTTTTCTCAAATACTATTAAGAAAATATCTTATAAGAAATTTCTTTTAATTATTAATGTGAAATTTTATTTGTCCATCCAATAATCTCCTCCTTAAATTATTTTCTTCACGATTCATTGATTACCATGATTCACAAGAACTTGTCTGTGTGCCACCCATATCATCAAAGGTTATGGTCCCCAAAATCCAAAGATTGTGTACATATATTCAAAGGAGTACATTCCATGAACAGTTTCACATTTAAAAATTAGTTTAATTTTTTTAAGGACTATAATATTACCTAATTATATCTATTTTTCTCGAAATATAATTGGCACAATAAACACTTCACTCCTCGGATGACATGTTACATTATTCTCTTTTTTTTAACAATAATTTTTTAAAAACTCTTGTAATCAAACCATTCATATTTTATATCCAATAAAAAGTTATTACTTTTTCATATTGTTGATTAAAAGGATTGTTTCTTATTGTTATTTTGACTCCGTTTGCTTTTACTATATAGAGAAAGATATTTAGTTTTATTTATTTATTATATTGAAAATAAAGTTGCATTTGCATTTATCTATTTTATTGATCACATCAAGAGAAATATACATAAAAAAGATTAATTCTTTTCAAATACACCCAATAATTCCATCACATGTTATTAT
This sequence comes from Solanum ossicruentum, assembly GCA_025774065.1. Classification (NCBI taxonomy): domain Eukaryota; kingdom Viridiplantae; phylum Streptophyta; class Magnoliopsida; order Solanales; family Solanaceae; genus Solanum; species Solanum ossicruentum. The sequence continues at coordinate 6,132 of JAOTQR010137227.1, read as the reverse complement.
ATATGTTAGTTTGCACATATGTATCACATCAATTAGTAAAAAATATATTAATAAATAAATTATTACTCGTATAACTTATATCATTGAGCACACAATTATTAATATTTGTGTAAATATTAATATCTCATATCATTAAGTTTATAAATATATCATTTTTTTATTTCTATCCCAAGATACAAATCAACTTCACTCTATTTGACAATAATACTAGACAAAAAATAATTGAATCTTTTGATTTTTGACGATTTTTCAACTTTTTTCTTTTTTGGACTCTTTTTTCTGGACGATTTTTTAATTGTTATGATTTGAAGGTTTTTTTTTAGTATTTTCCTTTTAGATCAAGTCTTTTAATTGAAAAAGAATTCTCTGTAAGAATTTAACCATAATAAGAAAAATTTTTCAATTAAATTTTTATTATGTTTATTATATTTAATACTTTTAGAATGATAATTTAATAATTAAAAAAAAAGTGAAAAGATGATTTTATCTAAAAAATAATCTTTTAATAAAGAGTAAAAAATTTAAACAGCATATCTCTCTCTATATGTATATATTGATTAAAAAAATTAATTAGGAGTCGAAAACGTTATTCATCAATCTTTTACCCAAAAATGTGATTCTAGAATCTAGACCATACGGGTAAAAGTTAAATTTCAAAAGATCAATACGAATATTCAAAGTTTGAATTGAGTTTATCCCTGATTAACAATATGTAGATATTATTTTGCTTTTGGACATGCTGTATCACTGCCAAAAAATTAATTATTATATATATTTGAAATTATTATCCTAATACTAAAAAGTACATCGAAGATTGAATTCAACTTGGACTATTAATTAGATTATTGGTCAAACATTTTGTACCTCTTCAAACAAATTCTCCACTTGTCTTCATCTTTTTTCTTATATATATCCAACTTGATAAACAAGAGAAGGGAAAAATCTAAAACCCCTTATTCTCATTGTAGGAGAATTTAACTCGAAATTAAATACAGCCATTATAAGGTTTGTATTTCCTTCTTGAAGGCGTAAATCATGGCTGTAAATATTGATGATATCAAAGAGAAAGAAATGTTCAAAATGGAAGAAGGCATCAATATTTGTTCGTACCAATCAAACACAAGTAGCACAACATTTTGTTCATCACCTTCCGTTATTGTTGTTGTTGCACAAAAGGTTAGCTCTCTGAAAATGTCTCTGAGTAATCAAAGAGCCATTGTTCCCACTCATGTATACCATATATACAACGTGAAATCTTGATCGTTGAGTAGAATTAGTATAGAATAAAGTATATATTAGTAATGCTTAAATTACTTTTTATTCATAATTTAATTTGATATATTAAAAATAATTTTGTCTTTAACTATACTTACCCATATATTAATAGCTCTTATTGCTAATAACATGATAGATAGATATAAAATTTTCTAACATACGATCATGACAAACATGGAAGATGGTCTAAAACTTCAATAGTACTATTTTATGATCCCTTGTTTGGTTATTAATTTTGGGATAAGATAATTACATCATGATTAATAAATAATAACGAGAGTATCTCTTCTAGAAGGTGAAATAATTGTATCAAAATTAGTTATTTTGAAATAAATTATGAAAATGATAAAAATATCTTTAGGCCTTCAATTCTTTTCTACTAAATAAGATAAACGTGATTTTCTTTTAAAAACAAATAACTGTTTTATCAGAAATGATGTGATATATATATATATATATATATATATATATATATATATATATGTTATTTTTAATATGACAAATCAAGTCTTCAATGATATATAATATTAAAATAACTAGTCTTAACATAATTTGTAACGGTCTTTTTTAAACATTTTGTCCCTCTTATTTTCTTCTACTTCAACTATTATTTTACATTAATATATTTGTTTAGTGTGACGTAAAAATTGAACTCATGCATATGCTATGTTTGTTTGTAGTTGATTGCGGAGGTCATTGGCACGTACTTTATTATATTTGCAGGATGTGGTTCAGTTGCAGTGAATAAGTTATACGATGAAACTATAACGTTTCCAGGAATATGTATTACATGGGGTCTAATTGTAATGGTCATGAGTTATTCTGTGGGACATGTATCAGGTGGTCATTTTAATCCTGCTGTTACCATCACTTTCACCATCTTTCGTAGATTTTCATGGAAACTAATAAGTATTTGATCACAAAAATTATTTATACTAATGCGATATGATATTTAAAAATTTTGTTTTAGTAAAATGTATATGAATTGACATGATGCAGGCACCTTTGTACATAATAGCTCAGTTAACGGGGTCGATTTTAGCAAGTGGCACGTTAGCACTATTGTTAGACGTGACTTCAAAATCTTATTTTGGTACAATTCCAGTTGGATCGAATGGCCAATCTTTGGCTATTGAAATAATCATTTCCTTCCTTCTAATGTTCGTTGTTTGTGGAGTTTCTACAGATGATAGAGCGGTACTTTATTTTTTGTTTCTTTTCTTTCTGTTTTAATTTATATGATGCATTTTTTTCTATTTAAAAAAAATTACTATAAATTTTTATATTTTTAATATAATTTAGATTTAAGCTTAAATCATACAAATATATCTAAACTCGTACTACATACATAAATTAATTCATTAATTTGTTTTGCATGTGACAAGCAGATAGGACAACTTGGTGGATTGGCAGTTGGAATGACAATAACCTTGAACGTCTTTGTTGCCGGGTATGTATACTACTAAATGTTAAGCCATTACACTCATATTAGTGCCTTTTGAAGTGTTGACTCCCATATCAGTGGATGCTTTATGATTTTAGACTATCTTCACCATATCATTAAGTCAGTTTGGCCCAAGTAATCATAAAGTTTTTAGGTACTATTTGTTAAGAGATACTCCACTCATTGAAAATTAATACTTTGTTGAATTGAAATGGTGAGTAGCAAATGATTTTTGGAATGCGTTATAATCATCCACCAAAATAATAGAGAAAAAATATAGGACATTTATCTATATCTATACTATATTAAAGAATGTGTTTCTTTCTATCTATATCTATACTATATTAAAGTGTGAAGATCCTTATAAATATTGTTTGAAATTTTTGTCATTCATTAAAAATCTCTTGTTTAAATCAAATTGTCTTTTCACGGTTTTTCTTTAAATATTATTTAATTATATTTATAATATTGACTTTAAAAATATATGAAAAAATGATAAAATAAGGATTTCTGGCGGTAGAAAGACTCTTAAATCTTTCTTATTTGATAAACTTGCACCTCTTTCTTATTTCAATCAAGAAAATACCCTATGATTGCCATGAAAAATTCTAATTTATCATGGGTTCTAATAATGGTAGAATCTCTTTATATAAGAACTTTATAAATAAATGAACTTTATAAATAAATAAGTTATCAAAATTAGTGAATTATTTACTTTTTTATAAATTTATAATTAAATTTCATTTTTCTATGTAATGTTTGTTATCAAACGAGGTACACACACAAAGTACGTACAGTTAGAGACTAGTACATATAAAATAGATAATTAGAATAGATATCATACATCTATATATATATATATACACGCGCGCGCAGCTGAATGTGCAACTTCTCCTAATTTTTAGCTTTGAAACAAAATAAATGCAGGCCAATTTCAGGAGCATCAATGAACCCAGCAAGGAGCATTGGTCCAGCTATAGTAAAACAAATTTATAAAGGTATTTGGGTGTATATAGTTGGGCCACTTATAGGAACTGTAGCAGGAGCATTTGTATACAACTTAATTAGATTTACGGACAAATCACTTCTTCAACTACTTAAATGTAGATCCTTTCTCCAAAATTAAGATTAACGAAAAATTATTCAAACAACTCTTTAGGTTATAAGGTGAATATATTTCCTTTTTTTTCCCTTTTGAAATCTCTTGTACGATTCAAAACAATAATGTATACATGTAGCATGAACTTCATCATTGCACATGCTTTATTTAACAAATTTGATTTATTATTCTTGTCTAGCTAGCAGAATGACTCATTCTTCTCTAAAGGATTTCATGTTTTAGCTATTGTGTTTTTTAATTTGCTCCCATTTACCAAACTCAGCATTTTACTCATCTTCAAAAAGGTACATTTGATTTGATTCCTATAAAAACACAAATTTCCTCAATCAATCGTTCTAAGAATTAGGAAGCCAACTAAACTTCCTAATAAGATGATATGAATGCCTTTGGAGGTTGGACCAAGAGAACGTTTTTCCTTCTTTAGAGTGCAAACATAGGGATAAACCTATGAGAAAGTAGAGTACATAATAGGGATTCCTATAAAATGGTGGAATAAATGATAAAATAATTTTTTTTAAAAAAAAGTAAATAAGTAAGACAATGTATGGCGCTGTATGGCATGGTATGATATCGTACAGTAGAATATATGTTTGGATAGATTGTATGAGTTGTTACTATTTAATGATAACTTGTTATTTGATTTGACTGTATGGTACTGTATCGTAACTTATTATAAAAATATCCATAATTATTATAAATATTTAATTTATCAATATTTTTTTAATTTTTTAAAAATAAATATATAGAATTAAATAGGAAAACATACAAGATAATATATCTTCAATCCATTCAAACAATACAAGAAAATAAAAAAAGTAAAAACTTTTAAAAAAATGAACCTTACAAAATACACTAAAACGTGAAAGAAAAGACGAAAGGTGAAAAAGAAGTTTCAAAAGTTGATGTGGAGGGAAATAAGTAATACAAAAACAATATATATATATATATATATATATGTATAGTGTATATTTTAATAAATAATAAAGGATAAATTAGAATTATTTATATTTAAATAAGGATATAATTGAAAAAAAAAAAGAAGAGAACCTTGGGATATCACCATATTGATGGTTTAAAAAGTGGGGATTTTGATGTTAGAGAACCATGAGACCAGGCCATTCCTAACAATGCTAGCATTCACCACCTTAACAAAACTATTATTAAATAAATACATTATAAAGATATAAAGGCCTAATTTCATTAAATTTTGAGAAAAGGACGTAAAACATAGTAATGCAATTACGAGTGACAAACTTAGACAAATTAGCCCACAAAAGAAAACAGTAGGACTTCAGAAACGTCAGAAGAAACAATGTGTCCTAGCATGCTTGAAATTTAAAGTACTCAACACATAATAGGAACAGGAACAATTTTCTTCAGGGCCAAACACATAGGCGTTGACACCAACATACAATTTTGATGGGGTTCAAGTGTTCAAAAGGACTAACTTTCGTTAAGGTGTTAAGTACTTACCGATTTACCAGTAGCAACAGACTCGTTATTGAACTTACTCAGTTCATCATTAATGAACTATTTGAAGATAAGGCTGAAGAAGGAGAAGCGAAAGAAATACAGAGAAAATCAGAAAAGTGAGATGTATCCTCATATATTGTATCAAAACTTCTTGATCTAATGTACAGTTAGGAAGCTATATATATATATATATATATATATCTTAAGTTAGTTAGGATAGTAACTAACTTCTGACAAACTTAATTAGCTGATTAAAAACCTTCTTGCAGACGTAACCACATTGCATAGATAACCATTTAGTCATATGACTTTTCTTCAACACTCCCTCAAGTTAGGTACTCTATATATGTTGAGAACACCTAACTTGGAACTGAGATATTGATGTTGAGTTTTGGTTGATCCTTTTGGAAGTAGATCTGCAGGTTGCTTCTTAATAGAAATGTATTGAGCTTTGACCTTGCCTTATTGGATTTTTTCCCTATAAAATGACAGTCCATTTCAATGTGTTTTGTTCTCTCATGAAACATAAGATTTGCAGCGATTTGTAGGGCTGACTTGCTATCACTGAATATATCTACTGGTAATGTAATTTTAACTTCTTATTCTGTCAGTAATCCTAGTAACCAAATAAGTTCAGCCACTAGAAGGTAAACTTCTATATTCTGCTACAACAAAACTTCTAGAGATAGTTGTTTGCTTCTTAGTTTAGGGAATCCCCTTATTTGATTAAGAAGCCTGTAACAGACCTCCTAGTGGGAGGGAAGTATCATAAAAGAGATTCATATTTTGAATAGGATTGCTTGATGTACTTCACATTTCA
>JAOTQR010137206.1:0-21135 GCA_025774065.1 Solanum ossicruentum | reverse complement strand
ATCACTTCCAAGGGGTGGTCTACCTTGGATTCCAAGTACTAAGTTTGCTTGGTTTATGATGATGGTCTCTTCCTACACATGTAGTATGTTAGATATAAGCATGTTTTACTTCAAGCATAATTCATACATGTCATATAGTTGTTATGCTATCCATTGCCTATTATATTGCATTTTGCCTATGCTGCCTATCTCTTGTTACATTGCATCGTACATACTAGTACATTCAAACGTATTAACACATACTCTATGCCTATATGATATTATCACGTAGGAACGAGAGCTTCTCGCGATTATCCACTTCATCCCCGTGGCTAGTACTATCTTCTCAAAGTAAGTTTGGTGATTCCTCAACTACGAGGATGGTATCTCTTGTTCTCATGTTATGTAAAGACTCTCATTATCTAATTGTATGCTTTCGACTATGAGGATGAGCCTGGAAAGTTATCTTGGCCCCCACTCCTATCTATGTATTAACGGCGTTGTTGGAACCTTATATATGTATCCTATGCCATTGGCTTGTTATGTTTCTATGGTATCAAGGATATCCCTTAGCCTGTATTTCCTTTTTACTATCTCTTATTGTTGTTTTATTGCTTCCGCGATCAAGGATGTGTAATGATATGCTAAGAGGCTTGATTGGGGTCCCTTCGGGTTCTCCATTCGCCGTGTCGCGTCTAGGCTCAAGTCTTGGATCGTGAAAAATATGGTATCAGAGTATTAAGTTGTTAATAATCCTCGACATTCAACACACCATGTCGATTAGAGTCTTATTCATGGTTATGTTGTGCACTACAACTATGAGCAAGAGGTGATGAGGCGTTTTAGGAAAAGTTTCCCTTCTTCATGATTTATGTCGTGCTATAGAAGTTAGGGAAGGTTTCCCCTCCAATGAATGTTCTTTGCCATTTTTAGATCATGCCTAACACAAGAGGAAGAAGAGCCCGCACATCCTAGGAACAACCGGCTCATGGAGAACTCCAGGATATTCTCACCTTGCTAGCTCAAGCGTGGTTAATCAAATCGATCAAGGAGCCCAAGCCCCTCATGCTCATACTCCGGCATCCAGGGTAAGGGATTTGATAAGGATGAATCCACAGGAGTTCAATGGATCTAAAATGGATGAGGACCCTCAAGAGTTTATTGATGAGGTGTACAAAGCATTATCAGTTATGGGTGTTTGATTGGAAAGGCGGAGTTGGCGGCTTACCAACTCAAGAGGGTGGCCCAAATCTGGTACACTCAATGGATAAAGGAGAATGAGAACAACAATGTGATCCTTTGGGAGGAGTTTCGATGTGCTGTCAAAATACAACATATTTGGTGCCTAAACCAAGGGACTTTGCGAGTTCGTAATGCGACTTTTTATGGTTTATGTGTTTTTATGTTTTTATTGCAAAAAAGATAGATTGGCATGATTTTGGGAGAAAATTACAGATTTTTGCTGAAGTGTAGGACATACGAGCCATTCTACGAATCGTAGCCCAAGCTACGAGTAATAGGATGATCTTGTAGCAAGAAATAATGAGCAAAATTAGAAATCTGCCAAGTGGGGGTCAACCATACGAGGACACTCTACGAGTCATAGGTCTCACTATGACTCGTATAAGTGGGGTCATAGTAATAAATAGAGGGCCAAATTTTGGACCAAGAATTGATGGCCTAGACTACAAGAGGAGCATACGACTTGTAGCATAAGCAATGACCCGTGACAGTTGGCCGTAATAGTCAAGTCCAAAAGGTCAAGTGATGACTACGAGAATCTGATTATAACTCGTAGGTCACCGTATGAGTCGTATTTGCACGACGTACCTACTGCCAGCTATCTTTTCTATTTAATTTTAGGGATAAATTGTAAATAGTATAAATACTTAATGATAGGGTTTTAGAAAGAGATCTCACACATTAAATTTTTGGAGAACACTAGATATTCTCTTGAATATTTTAAGGGATTTTCTAGGGTTTAATGTACATTCTCATTTTTTGATAGGAAGACCCACTTTTTGGGGTTGCAAATCTCACATTGTACTCATTCTCCACAAATCCAAGCTTGTGGTTTGCAACTTATGATGTTCTCGCTCTTCATTGTTTTGGATAAATTCTTAACTATGTCTTCTATTTTCATTGTTGTTAATTTTGCCTTAGCCATGAGTAGCTAAGCACCCACAACTTGGGGTTATGGGAACCATGAGTAGTTGACTTGAAATAACCTAGACTTTGTACATTTCTTTGTTTGGGATTTTGCATGTATTGTTTATTTCCCTTCTTTTTGATTGATGTTTGGTGGTGGCCAACACCAATCCTCGCCTACTATAACGATCCTTACCAAGGTAGTGATGAATAGGAAAAGGGAAGTAGATGACAGGATTCGATTGATGTGTTCTTGTCTAATCAATCAAACCTGATCAAGGGGAGGTTGACTGGGACAATGGGTAATGGTTAGTTCCCACACCATGGCTGCTGACAAAGAACCTAGTTTTTAATGATGTTCACTCTCCAATAACAAAGTTGTCACAGTCAACAATAAACCTAACCATAGGTTAGAGCCGAATCCACAGGGAATATGGAGCTTGACTATATAGATTCACTATTAATAATTTGAAGCACCGATTACTAAACTCTCCAAACAGGGGGGGGAGGGATTGTGATTGAAGAACAAAAATAAAAATAAAAATAAAAATAAGCCCTATGCTAATTATGCAGGAAGACATTCAAATTTAGGGACAACTTGGGAATTGTGTTCCCCATGATTCGTTGACTCAACTACCCTGGATAACATAACTCTAATTGAAAATTCTCATGCAGGATGGTAACTTAAGTTCTTCCAACCCTCTTGTGAAGGTGAAGGTCGAATTTCACCATGGCCCTTGATCAACAACCATGGTGTGCCAACTAACCATTACCCATTGTACCAGTCAACCTCCCTTTGGTCAGGTTTAGTTGATTAGATGGGAACACATCAATCGAATCCTATCGTCTACTTGCCTTTTCCTATTCGTCACTACTTTGGATGGGATCGTGATAGTAGGCGTGGTTTGGTGTTAGGCACCACCAAACATCAATCAAAATGAAGGGAAATAAACAATGGTTTTATTTGTTCCACATCTTGATCTCTCTTTCCGGCCGATCTAATTCGTCGAATTCTCCTCGAATGCATACATAACCCCAATCAAAGAAATGTACAAATTCTAGGTTATTTCAAGTCAACTTCTCATGGTTCCCACAACCCCAAGTTGTGGGGGCTTAGCTACTCATGGCTAGGGCAAAATCAACAATGAAAATAGAAGACATAGTTGAGAGTTTACCCAAAGAAATGAAAAGCAAGAACACTACAAGTTGCAAACCACAAGCTTGGATTAGTGGAGAATGAGTACAATGTGAGATTTGCAATCCTCAAAAGTCTGGTTTCCCATTAAAAAATGAGAATCTACACTAAACCCTAGAAAAACCCTTAGAATATTGAAGAGAGAATATTCAAAGTGTTCTCCAATAAATTCAATGTCTGAGATCTCTTTCTAAAATCTTATCATTAAGTATTTATACTATTTATAGTTTAACCCTAAAAATTAAATAGAAAAGATAGTTGGCAGTAGGTATGTCACATAGATACGATACATAGGGTGACCTACGAGTCATAATCAAGGCCTCATAGTCAACACTTGACCTTTTGGACTTAACTACTATGGCCCACTATTATGGGTCGTTGCTTGAGATACAACTCATATGCTCCTCTTGTAATCTAGGCCTTTCAGATCTTGGTCCAAACCTTTAGCTCTCTGTTTCTTGCTATGACCCCACTTATATGAGTCATAGTGAGACCTACGACTCGTAGAGTGGCCTCGTATGACTGACCTCCACTTAGTAGATTTGTGATTTTGCTCACTATTTCTAGTTACAACATCATCCCATGACTAGTAGCTTGGACTACGATTCGTAGAATGGCTCGTATGTCTTGCACTTCAGCAAAAATCTACAATTTTCTCCCAAAATCAAGCCAACCTATCTTTTCTGCAAATAACAAAATAGAAACACATAAAACCATATGAAGTTGAATTAAGAACTTGTAAAATCTCTTATTTTAGGCACCAGATGTGTTGTATTTTGACAACATAGCAACACCCTCAACTTAGAACTGCTGCTTTTCCTCAAGCGACAACTCAATCTAAGCAGACAATGAGAAAACACATAGTAGCTATTGGCATATACACCATTTAACTCCCATTTAGGTATCCAACTCTCATTTTGAAGACCTAATTGTAAAGCTACTAAGCAGACGAAACACAAAGATGTATCCGACAATCCACTATGACAAGTAAAGGAGTATCAGCAATCCACACTCATTGAGTTTGTCATATGCCAATCATGCAGTGCAAATGCCCTCACAGAAAAGAAGTCCCTCTTTGTCACTCAAAGTGCATTTAAAATTCAGGGACTGTGCAAACATTCTCACTCTCACAAATGAAATTTGTGCAAAATGACTAAACCATAGGCTTGCCTTTATACTCAATCTGAAATGGTGACAAAGTGAATTCGGATCACTTTAGGACTTAATGGATTGTAACAAAGGCTCATGGATCTTTGATATGGTATTTTAGGCAAGCAGTGACTAAAAGCTATCCTTGAACCATGTTTATCAACACACTTACCTCGATAACTCAACCATTTTCACTAAATCTTCCCCTATTCTTCTTTTTCAAGCTTTTCTAAGGTGCTTTCTTTCTCGTTTTTAGCTGTGCCTTATTTTTGAACTCTTTTTTTGTATTCTCTTCAATCCAAAACAACTTTTCTTTTCTTTTTCTCACCTGACACATGAATTTTTCATTTCTTTTTTTCTTCCTCAACTAACCTCCTCATTTTCATTACTTTACCATAATAAAGGCCACCCTCAACTTACGCTTTTAGCTTGAAGTGAAGCACACAATATCTATTCCCCAAACCAGGGCCACTATTTGTAGCCACCCTCAACTTAGGCTTTTAGCCTCAATGAAAGTTTACATGTTCAATGATAGACTAGGGCCAATATCAAGGTATTTCATAAAATAAGGATAAGCTAGCTAGGTGCCAAGAAAGGAGAGGTACACCAGAAGCTCAAATAATTAGAACAAGAGATCAACTATCATATTTGGCAGGTCATTTAGGCAAAAGTGGACTTCACTAAAGGAATAATGGCCTAATAACCTTTCCTAATCCAACCACATCACCATTCCAATCTTAGAGTAATAAGGCAAGTTCTGAGTCCATACATAATACATGAATGTGGCAAAATAAGCTCACACACACATGGCATCAGATACACAATCAAGTATAAACTCACAGGTCATGCTTCAAACATCAACTTGCCTTCTCCTTATGAGAACAAACATTGCCAGACAATCACATGCATGATTGCAAAAGTAACCAACAATCTCAAAATTTTTTTTAGGGTACTGAATTTTCAAAATATTCAAAAAGCATTTCAAGGTTGTATATATGCCCAAAAGATAGTAACTACTATATATCTACAAATTATCTATACTACCTAAACATATCGGTTCAATAGAAGTTATAAACATCCACAATGAAAAAAAGCACGGTAAAAAAACCTTGGGATAAAAATATGGGGAAGTTATGGACTTGAGGTTACTCAGACTTCACCCTAATCCCATAACTCCCCTCACCCCACCAAAATAAGATACTTTGTCCACAAAGTAAACACACACACACACACACACACACACACACACACACACACACACACACACACACACACACACACACACACATATATATATATCAAAAATCTAAAGTTAAAACCAAACATCCAAAACACGGTTAAAAACAACATTCAAAATACAATATTTTAAAGTATTCTAAAATCAACATAAAGAAAATATTGTCTAACACATAGAAAAAAGTATCCATGAGTAGCAGATAAGGACATGGGTCAAAAATATCAAACATATGGTGCTCAAGCACCGGCATTCATCTGATCCTGGGGCTCCTGTGGTCTAATCGCCTCTTCGGTGGTCTCAGATGCAGTTGCCAACAAGCTAATCTGTCCCTGTGCTATCCGCTGCTCTCGATTCATACCCAATGCTGCTAGAGCTAGGGACTCCTGCACCACCTTGACCAGTATCGGCTCCTCCAGTGCTACTACCTCATCCTCCCAAGCCAACTCAAATTACCACCATTCATAAGAAAAACTTAGCCCCTCACCTTTACCATAAGGCTGCATCAAGTGTCGTATAAATAGGATTAGTATGTAAAAAATATGGGGTGTCACAAAGAAGGGTCGCCTTCCATTTTTCGAATAACCATATTGAAAATAACACTTGGGTGAAATTGCACAAACCAGTAGTGTGTGCGACAAGTCCGCATCGTTCCCCTCATCCTCTATAGTTCAATTTTTTTGGAGTTTTGTTTCTTGCATGGTATAATAGTTGGAACCTATCTCAACACCTTTATATACGTAAATATACAAAGTTTCTTTATTTATAGAAGAAAACCTCTCTCTGAACACCCCTAAATCCTCTCAAAACTTCTGTCTAAAAAATCCTCCATTAATCCTCGTCAATTTCTTGAAGATTAAGTCATCTCTATTGAAGACAATGCTCCAAAAAGGGATTCATAAACATTTCAAGTCATCTTCTTAAAGTTTCAAGGTCTAAGAAGTGTGTGGGTTTCTTCATCCGTGGGTTCTTCCACTCTTGGAGTCCCAAACCTAATTTTCTAAATCTTTCCAGTTTTAATAGGGTTTCTTATGGGCTAGTAATTATCCTATTAAGTATGAATTATGTAGAGATTACTCATCTATTGCATGATAAAAATCATCTATTTGTGATTACACTAGTTTTGAATGGGATTAGGTTGTGCAGACTCAACCTAAGGGGTCCCTATATAAAGTCTACTTTTCTCATTAACTATGTGCTATCATAGGAGCCATTGTAGTCTAGGCTAGTGGATCCATATAAGACATCTTTATGATTTTATGATGCACATGCCATGAGGATGGAGTTCTACCAGGCATGTAGTCTCTCCGTGCCAAGGAAGGGAGTTATGTTGATTCCAAGTAGTAGGTCGCTTGTTGTTATATATTAGTTGTGGTCCACCTTCCGTGTATGTATATGATGATAAGATATTATGTTTCATGTATTTTATTTCAAAACATTTTCATGCATGCCATATTGAGCTTATATTCTATAGTATATGATTACGCTTCTTATTAGAAAGATTATTATCTATTATTGCATTGCATCCCACGTACTAGTACATTCCAAATACTACACATACTTTTTCCTACATTATGTAACTATGAACGTACCAGAGCTCCTATTAATCCTCCTCCATGTGGCTCTGTTAGACACATAAAGATCTTTGATTGGTGAGTCCTTCATTTCATGGAAAATATCAGGTTTCATTCATACTTATGTTGAGACATTAGTACTTTACTTTCTATGTCGAGGGTGAGCCTTGGACATATCTTGGCCTTCACCCTATTCATACTTAGAGGTGTTTTTGGATACCATGCTATACTATGCTATGTATTCACTATGCTATATTGATATTTTGTGGAGACCTATCCTTTATGCTCTATCCCCTATATGAAGTCATGTGATGTTGATGATGATGGGAAGTGATGAAAGTCCTAAGTCCCTACTTCCCCATTGCTTTAGTCATACTTACCCTCCCCTTAGATGTTACTTGCTATTTGATTGATGTATATCCCCTTTCCCATTTTCATCCCCGTAGCATGAGTCATAAACTCCTATTTTCTTAGAATTACTTATTGAATGCTTATTTTATATTCCATAACCTAGGATGTGTAAACGGTATGCTAAAAGGTTTGTTCGGGTCACCTTCGAGTTTTTGTGACACATCTAGGCTCTAAGCCTAGATCATTATAAGCTTTGTATCAAAGCACTAGGTTTGTAAATATGGTTCTACGAAATCCAACATGCTGCGTCGAGTAGATGTTCATGGGTATAAAGTGCACTACATCTATGAATACGATTCTATGAGGAATTTTAGGAAATGTTTCACTTCATTATGATTCATGTCATGCCATTAGAAGTATCTAGCATTATTCCTCCTATTAACGATGCCCACTATGTCATTTCTAGAAAATGTCACTAAGAGGAGCTCCATTGCCAAAGGGTGAGGCTGAAGAATAAGCCCCTCTCGAGCAAAAGAGGAGAATGTCTCCAATGTGGAGTTCAGGAATGCTCTCACAATATTGGCCCAAGCTTTGTCCAGTGAGGCTAATATAGAGGTTGTTATTGCTCCTCAAGCACCTACCCTAGAAACAAGAGTTCATGATTACATGAGGATGAACCCGCCAAAATGTCGTGGGTCAAATGTTGATGAGGACTCAGTTAAGTTTCTTGATGAGGCTTGTAGAATTATAGTCGTGATGGGTGTGCCATCAAAGGAGAAGGTTGAGCTTATGGCTTATAATTTAAAGGGGTGGCAAAAGTTTGGTATGTTTGATCAATGGGTTGAAGAAAGATGTGAAAAAGCGGGCCAAGTTGGATGGAAGGAGTTCAAAGTGGCATTTTCAGATAGTTATTTCCATTAGAGTTGAGGGAGGCTAAATTGCAAGAGTTCATAAACCTCAATAAAGGTAATATATGTGTGAGATAGTATGCTCTCAAGTTCACAAATCTCTCCAAGTATGCTCCATTCATGCTACAAATCCATGGGCTTGGATGAGTAAATTCATATTGTGGATTTTATACATGGTCTCTAAGGAATGCAAAATGGTATGCTCATCAAAGATATGGATATCTCCTGCTTAATGACCTAGGTAGAACAAATTGAGGATGAAAAAGTGAGGGAAAGGTCTAGGGATTCCAAGAGAGCTAGGCTGGATGGTGGTGGATTCTTCAACAAAGGGAGTGGTGGCCATGGTAACTTCCAAGGTGATCACAAGCAAGGAAATCAAGGGTCAATGAACACTCCTCCTAAGTTCAACCAAGATAAGGTGTCCAACCCAAAGGCCCAAGGAGGATGCACAAGCTTATCCAAAGTGTGCAAAGTATGGGAAGCTCCATAAGTGTGAATGTCTAGTCGACTTCGACGTATTCTTTACATATGGTAAGCCCGACCTTCTTCAAGGGATTGTAAGAGTGGAAATGAAAAGCCTCAAGGCCAAGGTGGGCAAGCACGACCTAATAGGTTCCATGCCCTTCATGGTCGTCAATTGGTGGAAAAAGCCCTGGATGTGGTTATTGGTATGTTGAAAGGTTGTGATTTTGATGCTTATACACTTCTAGATCGGGGAGCAAAATTTTCTTTTATCACTCCATTTATGACAAATAGATTTCATGCATGCCCCAAAATTCTTGTTGAGCTTTTTAATGTTAACACTCCCATTGGTGAGTCTATACTTGCACAAAAGGTTTATAAAGATTGTCCTATGTCTATCATGCATAAACTTATCCCTTATGATTTGGTAGAACTTTCTATAGTATATTTTGATATAATACTTGGGATTGATTGATTATATTCTTCGTATGCCTCCATAGATTATCGAACCCGTATTGCTAAGTCCCAATTTCCAAATGAACCTACTGTTAAGTGGAAGGGTGGTAGTTTATCATGTAAAGGTTGGTTTATTTCTTATCTCAGTGCTAGTAAAATGATTTCTAGGGAGTGTATCTACCATTTGGTAATGGTTAGAGATGTCATATCAGAAAGTTCTTCTCTTGAGTCGGTTCCTATACTAAATGAGTTTCTCAAAGAGTTATCCATAGTCTCTTTCGAAAGGGAGATAGATTTTGTCATAGATCTTTTGCTTGACATCAAACCTTTATCAAAACCTCCTTATATAATGGCCCCATTAGAGTTAAAGGAACTATACAAGCAATTGAAGGACTTGCTAGAGAAGGAATTTATTAGACTTAGTAAATCCCCATAGGGTGCCCTAGTATTGTTTGTAAGGAAGAAGGACAATCACTCTGAATGTGTATAAACTATTGCCAACTCTACAAGGTTACCATCAAAAACAAGTATCTACTCCTAAGGATCGATGACCTATTTGATCAGTTACAAGGGGCTAAGCACTTTTCCAAAATTGATTTGATGTTCGACTATCATCAATTGAGGGTTGGGGAATATGATATTCCCAAGATGACATTTCTAACAAGGTAAGGACACTTTGAATTTATGCTAATGTCTTTCGGTTAACCATTGCATTAGCTATCCTTATAAACCTTATGAGTAGGGTGTTCAAGCCCTACCTTGACATGTTTGTGGTGGTCTTTATTGATGATACTTTTATTTACTCATGGGAGTTAGAAGATCACAAAGAACATTTGAGGGTGGTCTTTCAAACCTTTAGGGATGAGAAGTTGTATGCCAAGTTTAAGAAATGAGATTTTTGGTAAAGGAGGTCGTATTTCTTGGGCATATTATGTTTGGTGAGCGGCTAAAAGTTGACCCCATGAAGATAGAAGCGGTAAGAAATTGTCCAACCCCATAGAATCCTACAGATATTAGGAGTTTCCTAGGCCTAGTGGGGTATTATAAAATATTTGTACAAGTTTCTTCCCCATATATTTCCCATTGTCCATGCGAAGTCAAAAGGAAAGTGAAGTTTGTGTGGACGGATCAGTGTGAAAAAAGTTTCCAAACTTTGAAAGATAAGTTGACTTCATCTCTAATCTTGACATTGTCGAACGGTACCAACAAGTTTGTTGTTTATTGTGATGCCTCAAGAATTTGGTTAGGTGGTGTGTTCATGCAAAATGGTAAAGTGATTGCTTGTGCTTCAAGGCAACTAAAGGTTAATGAAATGAACTATCCAATACATGATCTTGAACTAGCGAAAGTAGTGTTTTGAATTAAAAATATGGCATCATTACTTAGATGGGGTCTATGTTGATTTCTTCACCATTCATAAAAGTCTCCAACATATGTTTACACAAAAAGATCTCAATCTCAAGCAAAGAAAATGGTTGGAACTTAAAGATTCTGATATGAGTGTGAAGTATAATCTAGATAAGGCTAATATTGTAGCCAATGCACTTAGTAGAATGTCCATGGGTAGTGTATCTTAACTTGAAAAGGATGGGAAGAAGGAACTAGAAAAGGAAGTTCATAGATTGGCTTGATTAGGGGTAAAATTAAATGATGCCAAAAATGGTGGTGTCATAGTGGTAAATGGTTTGGAATCATCATTGGTTGAGGATATTAAGTATTTAATATCTTGATCCCTCCTTGATTGAATTAAAGGCCTTGGAAAGGGAAGGAAATATATAGGTTCATGTAAGGGGGAGATGGGGTGCTTCGTCATCAAGAAAGATATTGCAAGAGGCTCACAATTTATCCTATTCTACTCACCCCAGTTTCACTAATATGTATATAGATTTGGAGGAAGTTTATTGGTGAAATGGAATGAAGAAAGACGTTGCTAAATGCTCCAATTGTTAACAAGTTATAGTGGAACACCAAAGACTTGGTGGCTTATATCAACACATTGAGATTCCTACTTGGAAGTGGGAAGGGATTAATATGAATTTTGTAGTGGGGCTGCCTAATACCAAAAGGCATTATGATTCTCTATGGATAATAGTGGATTAGATGATAAAATTGGCTCATTTGTTACTGGTTAAGATGACTTTTGGTGCCGAGGATTATGCCAATTTATATATTTGGGAGTTGGTGAGGTCACATGTGATTCTATTGTCCATTATTTTGGATCGTCGTACTCAATTTACCTCACACTTTTGGAAGTCTTTCCAATGAGGCCTTGATACTAAAGTGAAGCTAAGTACAACATTTCATCCTTAAACTGATGGGCAAGCCGAAAGAATAATTCAAACATTGAAAGACATGTTGAGATCTTGTGTCTTGGAATTCAAAGGAAGTTTTGATAATCACCACTTCTTATCAAGGTTACCTACAATAATAGTTATCATTCAAGTATGAAGATGGATCCATTTGAGGCCTTATATAGGAGAAGAAGAAAGTCACCAGTAGGATGGTTTGAAGTTAGGGAAATTGCCTTGAATGGATTGTATTTTGTTATGGATGCCATGGAGAATTCAAGACTCATAAGATAAAGATTGAAGACAACCCAAAGTAGGTAAAAGTCCTACTCCAATGTGAAAAGAAAGGACCTTGAGTACCATATTGATGCGTTAGTGTTTTTGAAGGTGTCGCCTATGAAAGGTGTGGTACAATTTGGTAAGAAAGGGAAGTTAAGCCCTAGGTATGTAAGGCCATATAAGATTATGAGAAGGGCTAGTGATGTGGCATATGAGTTAGAGTTGCCATTAGAGATGAACACAATTCATCCAGGTTTTCATGAGTCAATGTTCATGAAGTTCATGGAGATCCAAGTTCAATAGTTCCATTGAAAGATGTGAATGTTGAAGAGAATTTGACTTACGAAGAGTTTCGGTGGAGATAATAGATACAGACAAGTGAAGAGATTGAAGAAAAAGGAAGTAGCATCCATTAAAGTCCTTTGGATAAATCAACAAGTTGAAAGTGCGACCTTGGAAGCAGAAGAGGACATGATGAAATGATATACCTATCTTTCCCACTCCACTAAAGATTAAGATATTAAGACAATCATGTTTAATATGTTAAGAAATGTAATTCCGCCCTTAGAGTTAAATTGCAGGCATTCACATCCATGGTATAATGATTTAATGGATTTTTATGCATAAGTTTGGGATTTTATAAAAATGATGTTTAAGTTGCATTGATGCATTTATGTTAGGACTGAAAAGTATCATGTCATTCCAATCAACTATAGATTTATAACATTTGACGACAAATGTTTATAAGGGGGAGATATTATAACACCCCTTAAGGTAGCTTGGAAAGATCCTATGATGTATTTCTTGAATATCTTAAAATTTATACATTGTTTTCACAAATCCAACTATGTATTCTTGTTCAAGAGGCAAAGTTGTGTAGGAAAAGGTCCACCTTTGATTTTTAGGGCACCAAAAAATAATTTTTAGGTGAAATTGTGCAACAAGTAGGGTGCGCGAAAAGTCCGCGTCGCGCCCCAATATGAGTGATATGTACCTGTAAAGACCATTCACAAGGAGTTAAGTAAAAGATCTTAAAGACCTAAAAACAATATTCATGAAAAAGTAAGCATTAGAGGAGCTTGAGGGTCACCAAAAAAAGGCTTACAATGTGTGGAAGGTCTATCAAAGTGGGGAGAAGAAGAAAAAAGGCCATGTGTGCAAATGGTTATTACTTGAATTCAAGGATTTGAAAAGAAGGCAACCAAACAAGGCCCTTACTCTTTAATGGTAAAATTGTAAAGCAAATGTGTTCTTTTATTCATATTTTAGCATGTGGAAGACAGACTATCTTAAATATTGAATCCTCAAATTGTAGTATCTTCTTAGTGAGTAATCAATGAGTAATTAGGGTGAACTCTTAGGATTGTTAGTTGACTTGTTTGCTTGATTAATTGAAGTGTTACCCATTTGTAGTTCTTGGTTTCCTCTAATTTTCTTGCTAAGCTTTTATTTGGTTGTTGAAATCAATTGGGAGGTGAGGGTTTTAGTCCCTTGTTGTCCATTATTTTAATAGTTTGAATTTAATCCATGTATTCTTTTATTCTATTTCCTTTCCCTTCCTTTCTTGTTTGATCTTTATCATGCATAGTTCAAATTTTTCTGAGTTTCATTTCTTGCCTGGAAAGTTAGGTAGGACCTATCGCAACACCTTTATACATGTAAATAGACATAATCGCTCCTATTTTAAGGCCTAGTCCTCTCTCTAAACACTCCTAAATCATCTCACAACTTCTCTCTAAAAATAATCCTCCATTAAACCATTTCAAATTCTTGACGATCAAGTCATCTCCACTGAACACAAAGGTCAAAAAAGGGATTACTAAAGATTGCAAGCCACTTATTCAAAGTTTAAAAGTCTAAGAGGTATATGCATTTCTTCATCCATGTGTTCTTCCACCCATGGAGTCCCAAACCTAATTTTCTAAATCCTACAAGTTTTATTAGCAATTTCTTATGGGCTCTTCCTAATTACCCTAGTAAGTATGAATTATGTTGAGATTACTCATCTATTGCATGAAATTGCATAAGTTGATATCAAGAGTTTTCTTGAATGATCTATTTTATGAAACTCAAACTATGGAAGTTATGATATTACGATGTTATGATGAAATTAATGGCTTTGTGAGATGAATTGCATGACTCTATATCTAAATTAAAAAGATGATATGTATGATTGTGGTGGGTTGTTTTAAGAATGATTTAAATTGATGAATTGCACTACTTTCATGCATAGTCCTCAAGTTAGATGATTTAAAGTGGCATGCATGAAATCCATCTAATTATCATATCAATATTTTTTAATGATGAATTATTTCCAATTTAAGGGTGACCTAAGACCCTAATGTTTATGAATTATGATGATGGTGAAAGGAAAATTCTCACTATAGATGGTTCATATGTTAAGATGAGCTACTCTATATAGGAAGATAATGATGATGTATGCTTTTAAAGCTTATGAATGGTTTTGATTATGCATATGTTTTTAAATGTATTCCATGGAATGACTTAGCATCAAATGGGATTACGAGATGGAGATTCGACCTAAAGTGTCCTTATATAAACTCTTATTTACTCATTAACTACATACCACTATACGAGCCCTTGTACGCTAGGCTAGTGGATCCACATAAGCCACCTTTATGATTTTATGACGCATATGCTATGATGAAAGAGTTCTGCCCGTCAAGTAATCTCCCTGTGCCAAAGTATGAGGTTATGTTTGATTCCAATTAGTATCTCGCTTGGTCTTATATG
This sequence comes from Solanum ossicruentum, assembly GCA_025774065.1. Classification (NCBI taxonomy): domain Eukaryota; kingdom Viridiplantae; phylum Streptophyta; class Magnoliopsida; order Solanales; family Solanaceae; genus Solanum; species Solanum ossicruentum. Next base: position 6,358 of record JAOTQR010137206.1, on the reverse strand, counting down.
ATAGTTATGGTCTACCTCCCACACATGTATATGATGAAAAGATGTTGTGTTTCATGTATTTTCCTTCAAAGCAATTTCATGCATCTCATATTAAGATTATCTTCTAATATAATTGATTATATATCTTATTATGAAGCTTAATATCTATTGTTGTATTGCAACCCACATACTAGTACATTTGAAGTACTAAAGCATACTTTTTCCTACATGATCTAACCATATAAGAACTAGAGCTCCTAATCATCCTCCTCCACGTGGCTAGCTTACATTCTTGAAAACCTTTGAGTGGTGAGTCCTCCATTTTGGGGACAATATTCGGTTTCATTCTTGCTTATGTTGAGACACTAGTACTTTACTTTTTATGTTGAGGGTGAGCCTTGGGTATGTCTTGGCCCGTCTCATTCATACTTAGAGGTGTTGTTGGATATCATGCTGTACTATACAATGTACTCACTATGTTATGTTGAGCTTTTATAGAGACTTATCCTTTAGTCCTATCCCCTAGTGATGTTATGTAATGTTGATGATGATGGAAAGTGATGAAGGTCCTAAGTCACAACTTCTCCATATCTTGAGTCATACTTACCCTCCCGTTAGACATGCTTACTATCTAATTCATGTACGTCCCTTTTCCCATATTCATCCTGATAGCTGAGTCATAAGCCTCTATTCTTGTAGAATTACTTGTTGAATGCTTATTTTATATTCCACAACTAAGGATATGCAAATGATATGCTAAGAGACTTGTTTGGGTTGTTGCTAGGTTTCCTGTGCTCTCTCACATCTTTAGGTCTACTCCTGACAATATTGTTCCCTCAATTTTTAAATTTAGAACCAATAGCCTTTAATGTCAAGGATAGTGAGTTGGATCCACAATGGGAGTGTGTTGTGGTTTTTTCATGATTTTGGGTAGCAAGATTATTGGAGGAGTGAGTTTCTTAAAAGATTCACCATTAGGATGAGGTTAAAGTATCATGACTCAAGCCTAGTGCCTAGACATGATGCAGCGAATGTGAACCCAAAGGGGCCCAAACAAGCCTCTTGCCATATCATTTACACATCTTTGGTCATGGAAGCAATTCAACAATAATAACATAATGGAAATAAGGGTAAGGAGGCTAAGGGAAGTCTTTGGTAGCATAAATCATCAAAGAGTCAAAGCTTAAAGCATAATTACATAACTTGTCCAACAACACCTCTAGCATAGATTGGGTAGGGGCCAAGACAACTTTCCGGGCTCACCTTATAGTCATAAGCATCTAAACAATGAAAAGAGTCTTTACATAACATATGATCAATGACTATTGTACTCAGAGTTGAGGACTCACCAAACATGCTTCAAGAGATAGTACTAGCCATGTGGAGGAGGAGGATGATCAAGTAGAACTCCAGTTCCTACATGGTAACATCATGTAGGCATAGAGTATATGTTAGTATGTTTGAATGTACTAAGTATGTAGGATGCAATATAACAAGATAGGCAACATAATCAAAGTGCGTATACATAGCAGGAGATGGTATAATAGAAACATGGCATTCATGATCAAAGATTAAACTAAAACATGTTTATATGGAAACATAGTACATGTGTAGGAAGAGACTATTATCATAGACCAAGAAACTTAGTACTTGGAATCTAAGGCCTAGCACCCCCCAACAAGGTGGTCAAGTTATATACCCCTCAACATGGTAGTACGGGCCTAACACCCCCCGACAAAGTGGTCAAGGTATATACCCCTCAACAAGGTAGTACGGGCCTAGCACCCCCTGAGAAGGTGATTGAGGCATTACACCCCCTCAACATGGTGTAGTTAACTTGCAACACTATAGATACTTTTCATGAAATCAATACATTCGTATATTCCTTACATTATCATATAGTCAATTGACTCATAGGACATGCATTAGATCATCAATAACTCAAGAATCCTAAATCGGACATTTAATCAAACACTTGGTGGGTATGTAATGCTAGTTCAAATTCATGAAATTCAAGAGTGAAATCTTGTGAGAAAACATGAAGTAAATCAACCTAGCAACACTTGGTAACACCCTTATACAATATACATTAAAACCCCTCTCCAGAACTCATCATAGAACATAGATTCATAGCTCAAAATATGTTTAAACAGTCCACAATTTATGAAACTCCAAAATTGTTTATAATCAAATTCATAGTAAGAATACCCTTAAGTAAATCGATCTTGAAAACATGTAATTTACATAAAATGGATGGTTGGGCACCATGGATGAAAGGACCCAATGATTAAAACCCACATAACTCAACTTTGGAGATTCCCTTGATGAAGATTGAGGTGAGAACTTGAAGCTTGAATAAATTCCTTAGGATCCGGAATGAGTTTGGGACATTTGATTTTGAGTGAAATATTTGGCTAAGTGTTTGAGAGGGATTTGGGGAATGTCCTGAATGATATGGGGTTGAAAATGACTAAGTATAGGTGTTTTATGCACAGAGAGGCTTAGGCCCAGGGCCTAAAGCCTTGGACTGAAACAGAAAAATTATCACAAAAGTAACACTGATCCGCACCCTGGCCTCGCCGCACCAGGGTAACGGATCGATTCTATTTTTCATAATTTTTGAAAAATAAAATTTTGATACGGTTGCTCTAAAATCGGGGTTACACCCATTCCCCACTCAATTTTCCCCTTGATCACGATTATGAAGTCGAGATTTTGATATCACACATGGATTTTGAGATATATGAAAATTATGATTATGTGCATTTCCAAGGCACAATTTCGGGCACTTTTTGGGGCGTTTCAATATCTCCCCCTTGGCAACATTCATCCCCGAATGTCAAAAAAGCATACATAAGAAGAGTATTCATGAAGAAATCAGTCCCAACAAGAATGCAATAATGCACTTAAACACCGTTTCTAAAATTCTCAGCATAAATGTCAAAATCACCATGAACTTGTCAACATAGACATAAATGCATGCAAATGACATAAGCTTAGGCTGATACATAAGACTTGAAATCACATAGGGAACTTAGAATTAGTACCTTAGCCTTGAATATACCGGAAGGGATAGGGATATCATTTTTGCATGTCCGCCTCGACTTCCCATGTGACACTTTCAACTTGTTAGTTTCTCCAAAGAATCTTGATGGAAGCAACATCCTTGTTCCTCAACCTCTTCACTTGTCTACCCAAATTTTCTATCGAAACCTCTTCATAAGTCAAATTATCTTCAATAACACCCATAACATCAAGAGGCACAATAACACTTGGGTTACCCACACACTTCCTCAATATAGACACATGAAAGACTGGATGAACCATATCCATATCATTGGCCAACTCTAACTTATAGGCCACCTTACCTATCCTCCTCAACACTCTATAAGGACCAACAAATTTTGGACTTAATTTACCCTTCATACCAAAACAAACCACACCCTTCATGGGTGAGACCTTCCAGTAGACCTAATCATCAACCTTAAATTCAATATCCCTTCTCCTTAAATTGGTATAGGACTTTTGATGACTTTGGGCTATTTTCAACCTCTCTCTTATCAACCACACTTTCTCCATGGCCTCCATAACCAAATTCAGACCCAACAAATCCATCTCCTCCACGTTAAACCATCCAACCGGGGATCTACAATATCTACCATAGAGAGCCTCAAAAGGAGCCATATCAATGCTAGAATGATAGCTATTATTATAAGCAAACTTCATGAGTGGAAAATGATCATCCCAACTACCATTAAACTACAAAACACAAGCTCTAAGAATATCCTAAAAAATTTTGATCTTTTTATATGTATAAAGACTCTCTTTCCTTTTTATTGTGCGTTTGAATATGAGAGTGAGCCTGGTTGTATATCTTGGCCCCCGTAAGTTCTATGGTTAGAGATGTTGTTAGACATGTTATGTATGATGCTATGAGCTTTGAGTCTCTCTTGAATCTTGATGTTTATAATATGAAAGATGTCCCTTAGCCTTTATCCCTATTTACTATCTCTTGTTGTCATTTTATTGCTTCTGCAACCAAGGGTGTGTAATGATGTGCTAAGAGGCTTGATTAGGATCTCTTCGGGTTCCCCATGCGACATATCACATCTAGGCCCTAGGCCTGGGTCTTGACAAACTTGGTATCATAGAACTAGGTTGTTAATGGTCCTTGACATCCAACACACCGCGTCGATTAGGGTCTTATTCATGGTTGTGTTGTGCACCACAACTATGAGTAAAAGGCTCTGAGATGTTTTAAGAAATGTTTCCCTTCTTATTACTCTATGTAGTTCTATAGAAGTTGAGGTAAGGTTTTCCCCCCTAACAATTGTTCTTTTCTATGCTAGATCATGCCAACACAAGAGGAAAAAGAGCCCGCACACATGAGGAACAACTGACTCATGGTGAGCTCCGAGATGCTCTCACTTTTCTTGCACAAGTAATGGCTAATCAAGCCAATCAAGGAGACTAAGGCTCTCATGCTCCTACTTCGGCATCTTAGGTGAGAGACTTCATGAGGATGAACCCACCAAAATTCTATCGGTCTAAGGTAGATGAGGACCCTCAAGAGTTCATTGATGATGTCTATAAGGTATTAGCTATCATGGAGCTTAGATCAGAAGAGAAAGAAGGTGTTGGCGGCCTACCAAATCAAAGGGGTAGCACATATATGGTTTAATCAATGGAAGAAGGAGAAAGGAACCAATAATGTGGTGCTTTGGAAGGTGTTTAAGGTGGCTTTTCTTAATTGGTTCTTCCCTCTTGAGATTAGAGAGGCCAAAATGGTGGAGTTTATGAATTTGAAACTAGGTTATATGAGTGTGAGGGAGTATTCCCTCAAGTTCAATCAAATCTCTAAATATGCTCCCTACTTGGTTGCCGACCCAAGGTCTAGAATGAACAAGTTTGTGATGGGTGTATCCGATTAGGTAAGTCAGGAATGCTGGTCTGCTATGTTTACTGGTGACATGGATTTATCCCGTTTGATGACCTATTCCAAATAGATGAAGAAGGAAAAGTTGATGAAGAGGAGGAGTAACGAGGCTAGGAGGGCCCGTTTTGAGGGGAAGTTCCAAAGTCGAAAGGGTGGTCGGTTCCATCAAGGCCAAGGTTCTTCTCATGTTTCTAATAGGGGGTTTACCAATGACTTCCCAAGGACCCAAGGTATTGATGGTGTGGTTTATAATGATGTGTGTCCAAGGTGTGGTAGGTGTCATGACCCAAACCTAAGGCCTAGGTGTGACATGACGAATGAGAACTCGAAGGCCCCCAAACAAGACTCTTAAATAATGATTGCACATTATAGGTTTAAACGGTGAATGACAAATAGATGACAATGAAATATGGGGAATGGGACTAAAGGACAATTGTAACCATAAGCGGAAGCATAAGTTGAATAGTTTAAAAATACCAAATGTAGTAATAGTCCAGACACACTTCTAAACAATAACAATAAACAGAGCCAAGAATACAAGTCTAGGATCCTCAATACTTAGTCAAAATGAAAGAACATTAAATATTTGAATAACAAAGGCAAAGCTTGAAGATAAAGGTTCTGTTCCTGATAAATAAGAACTCATCAAAGCTCCAAGTCTTCACGAGCAATCTAGCCACGCGGAGGAGGATGAGGTAGATTGCCTATCCCTACATGATTATAGCATATAGTCAAAAATGCGGTTAGTACTTTAGAATATACTAAGTGTGCCTGTATGCACTGAAACAAGTAAATATAATGGCAAAGAATACTTACCCAATATGACAAACTCCAAGCTTAAACAATATATTTAGTTCCAAAGTAAAGCATAAAGTAATGCCATAAAAATGCATAGAGAAGCACATAAGCAAATAAGTGTGGGAATAAGACCATATCTGACAAAAAATATGAGCTATAATATGGAATATAGATGTCATACTCCACACTAGCCAAAGAGTGAGTCAACTTGCGAGAGTATAACTCCAGAAAAGGAAATACTAAATGGATCCACTAGTTAGAAAGACTACAAAGACATAATCAAAATATCCTATGGTGGCATGTAGTTATAAGATTAGAAGCTTTATATAATACCCCTTAGGCTGAGTCCCACTCCTAACTCATTCGGTGCTAAGTCAAATCCCACGGAAACAAACAATGCATATTAGAAATAACCAAAAGTTAATTTAGTTCGGAAAGTCATAACTTGTAAAATAAATCATATTCAAACTTGTTCTTAGAATATCTCCTTAACAAAGATTCAAAATGAAACTGAATGGGTCTGAAGTCACCCAATATCATTTCATACTTGTTTTACTTATTATGTCCAAAATCATAAGTTCATATTATGCCATGAAAGCCAAATATCCAAAGTTCATAACTCAACTTAAATCACATTGGAGACTG
>JAOTQR010137186.1:0-59198 GCA_025774065.1 Solanum ossicruentum | reverse complement strand
AAACGTTTCTATTTTGATCCAATCAAGGACTTCCGACTCAAACTTAATTATGTATGCCAAATTCACTTGATACTCTAGTCATGCACCAGGAATATACTTAAGTTCTAATTACACAACATCCACAACAAAATTTCCCAATTGTATAACTATCCTTAATTTAAAGAAATACGGGGTCTAACAAATGCATACCCTTAAGAACATGTGCACCAAAACTTGAGCTGTTAGAATTGCACCCTAAAACTATAAACCCAAATTATGGCTTGTAAAATGCTCTAACGCTCGTGAATACCTCTAGTAGATTCTCTCAAAAGTTGGTCCAATTTTTATTTCCTTAGGACTGATGTATGAAACCCTTTATATGGACCATATTTTCTATCTATAGTCTTGTGACACCCTGTAAATCCACATTCTTATGTACCCATGTTGTCATAGGTGACCCCTAGTACTTGGATAAGTTCAAGACTTATCTCCGAGTTGAGTTTTGGGTGTTGGTTCATACAAGTGTCAACTTTAAATGAGCATAAATTTTATCACACTTGGAACTGGGTGGCCACAACACGTCAAATGAAAGCCCTTTTAGTTAGCTTTGCAACGCAATTGGTTTCAGCTCCTTTTGAGTTCGGATGAAAGAGTTATGACCATTTCGTGAGATCCTCCCATGTAGTGATGTCCCTTGACGGGCACTGAGGTCTTTGACGGGCCATTTGGATGGCCTTGACCATAAAAAGGCCATTTTTGTCCTAAGTAAAGTGACACGAGCAATGGCACAAGCCGTGTGGCTTTCCACAGACTATATGGATGGTCATAAGGTGTGCTTAAGGGAGGCTTGATGGGCATGGGAGAAAATTTTAGTTAAGTATGGTGCCACGGGCACCCTTAACAGGTGGTGTGGGGTGTAACGGCACATGGAACCTGGCGTGGGGTGGCCTGACCATATTTTCTTATCTAAGTGTGGTACAAAAGAACACTATACTGACCGTGAAGCACCACATGACCCATGAAGTGGTCCGTCAAAGTGACGATGATGCTAAATTTCTCTTAAGTGTTCCAATTGAAAATTTTGAGGCTAAGCCTTGTCTCACGGGCACTCCCCATGACCCATTGAGTGTCACACGACTAGTCAAGCCTCCAGTGAGGCAACACTTTGCCAATTTTTCCATTTGTTCACTAATGATGTTTTCGTAAATTCTAATTACTCTAATGACCTAAACCCAATGCTATCTTAACCTCCCCAAAAGACCTAAACCCTATTGCAAAGGATCAAACCCATTACTCTCGTCTCAAATATACTCTAAAGAGCCTCTATCAAACCCCAATTCAAATTCAAGGAAACTCAAGAACAAGTTTTGGATTCCATGACCCACTTCAAAGCATCCATTCTTTCCCAACTTAATCTCAAGAAACTCAAAGTCTAAGGTATGTGGGTTTCATTCATGGTTTTCTTTCACCCCAGGAGCCTAAACTTCATTTTTACATGAATTTCATATTTCTGAGTTGATTTACTTATGGGTCTTACTATGAATTTGACTATGAACTAAGTTGGAGTTTCATTAAAGTGTGATTATTTAAGCATGTTTTGACCTATGAATCAATGACCTATTCTAAGAATTGATGAAGGGTTTCAATGTATATTGTATGAGGGTTTTACCACATGTTTGTGGGTGGTTTTACATTGATTTTTCTTGCATGATTTCACTCTTGAATTGCATGGTTTTACAGTAACACCACACACCTGCCAAGTGTTTGATAAAATGTCTACTTAAGATTTCTTGACTTGTTGAACGTCTAAAGCATATTATATGAGTTGAATGACTTTATGATGATGAAAGTATGATATTCATGTATTGATTTCATGGAAAGTATCCATACTGATGAAAGTTAACAAAATTAAGGGGTTGGTATCTCATTAACCAAAGTAAGGGTTTGATACCTCATTAATCAAAGTGAGTGGTTGGTACCCTATAAACCAAATTGAGGGGTTGGTATCTCATTAACCAAATTAGGGATTGGTACTCCAATCACCTAGATGGGGGTGGTACATTCGATAACCAAGTGAGAGGTTAGTACCTCATTAACCAAATTAAGGGGTTGGTATGTTATTACCCCAAATTGAGGGGTTGGTACTTCAACCACCTAGATGGGGGGTGGTACATTAGATAAACAAGTTAAGGGGTTGATGCCTCAAGTGCCTAGGATGGGAGGTGATAAACCCATTAGCCAAATGATGGTCTCTTCCTATGCACACAATATGTTCTATATTAACATGTTTTACTTCAAGTATCATTCATACATGTCATATTGTTAGTATGTTATTCATTACTTATGATTATACATTATGCCTATGATGCCTATCTCTTATTGCATTGCATCCTACATACTTAGTACATTCAAACGTACTAATGTATACTCTATACCTACATGATGTTACCATGTAAAAATCAGAGCTCCATTTGCTCATCATCCTCCTCCACGTGGCTAGTACGAATTTTCTCAAACTAGTTGGTGAGTCCTCTATTCAGAGGACAACATCTATATTCTTATGTTATGTATTACGAATCTCTTTCTTTATTTGTATACTATGACTATGAGGGTGAGCCCGATTGCTTGTCTTGTCCCCCGCTAAGTTCTATGGTTAGAGGTGTTGTTGGACATGTTATGTATAATGCTATGAGCTTTGACTCTCTCTTGAATCTTGATGTTCATGATATGAAAGATGTCCTTTAACCCCGGTTAACCCTATTTACTATCTCTTGTTGTTATTTTATTGTTTCTATGACCAAGAATATGTAATGATGTGCTAAGAGGCTTACTTGAGGACCCTTCAGGTTCCCCATGCGCTGTGTCATGTCTAGGCCATAGGCTTGGGTCGTGACAAGTCTGTGGTTCATGATCATGGTTCAGGATATTTTTTAGAAAAAATCCCAAAGTCTTAGGGCCATCTACAATAGCCCTTCTGCAACCTATTGATCCATCCATAAGCCATAGTTGGACTCGTAGACCCTAAGTTAGTGTACATTCTTGCATTTTCTTCTTATTTTAACTTTTCAGCTTATGGAATGTTACATAGTTTAATCAAAATAAAATCTTCGAGTAATATCGATAGACCAAAATACATAATAAGTCTTACATAGTCTTTACTACATAAACGGGACATAGGACAAGTCCTAGCTCACCAACATAAATCAGACATAAGTTTGAAAGGAAAAAAAATAAGAACTCATAATTTTGTTTTACCCTTAATGAATGAGCATTCCCCAACATTGGCAGCAGATTTGAGCAATACTAATTGTGGACTGAAGGCGAATGTCTATATCAATATTATGAAATAATATAGACAAAAGTATGTGGTCGGTACTACGGAATGTAATGAATATAGAGAATGTGCAATAACATATATATTAATATGATATGTCTGAAAACTAATAATGCAATGATCAAGTAAAATATATCATGAAGCTAATAACTGAAATTGAAATAACTGAGACAAGGTCAATACATAATTCTGAAAATCATATCATAAACTGAGTAATCATAATCACAAAACATGCATAGTGAAAGCTACCTTTACTGACATATAACCATGTGAACTATAACATGAAACATGGTGTATTGTCCAACCAAAAAGACCCAATATGTTTGTCAAGGCATAAAGACATATACTAGATGGATCCACTAGCTAAGCTAAGTTAAGCATATACCAACAGGTGACATAAGTGCAAGTCATACCTCAACATGGATGATGTACCAAAGAGACATGCATCAATAATGGGAACAATCTTATCTTATGGTGGCATGTAGTTTTGAGACCAAAAAGAATTGGTACTAAAGGTTTCATGCCTCTATTAATGGATGAGCCTTCATCATTAGGTCTGCTCGATGCTAAATAAGCTTTGAACAGAAACAATCATGCGTAACCATATTCGTCATCTTTGAAATGGTAAGAATCTAGTAATATCGAATCGTGCTTAAAACTCATAATCATAGAATAACTTCTTAAATCATGATTTTACAATATATTCAAGAAGGCACTTATCTAAGGTATCAAAATCATGATGAGATTTTATAATGAGAACACACCAAGCGAAAGCAAACCTAGATTTCACGGAAACATCATGATATTTGCTCAAAAACATCTTGTATTCATACTTTTCTTCACCTCATAGTTCGTCCATGTCAACATAGTTGAACTCATAATCATAAAGCACTTGCACGACATGGGTCTATGAATTTCATATTTAAAATCATTAAGTCATACTTAAACCATGCATCATAAAGAGTAGAATGTAATTGAATAGAACCCATAAGAAAACATTTAAAACTCTTAATTGAGAAGCGATCAAAACATATAAAATTGAGTTTTAACTGGGATTCCATGGATGGAAGAGGTTCCATGCCTGGAATTTTCACATACCTCAAGTAGAATCCAAGGTTGAAATTTGACATTTGAAGGTTTGACTTAAAGAACTCTAAAATTCACCTTGATCTTACCATGAGAGAAGAATCTTATGGAAAAACTTCTAATTGGATTAGAAGTTGATTAAAGGAGAGGTTAGGCTAATAAGAATCAATTATTCCCATTTAAAACGACTTAGCATAAGAATTAAATGAGTGAAAAAAGATCAAAATGAACCCTAGAATTAATTGATTAAACCATCTTTATGGACCCCCTTTATGATTCGTACAACACTTTATGGATTGTATAAGGGTCTGTAGAATGTGAGGATCTAAATTTACAAAAGAGTGATTTTGTACGAGAGGCTTCACGAACCGTACAAGTTAATATGGGCTATACAACAATCTATGAAGAGTGAGATTCCTAAGTTCATAGGTTAGATTCATGGACCATTTTATGGTCCATTTAACCTTCAATGGGTTGTAGACTCACTCGCATACATGCTTTAAGCTTTTCCAAGTTCTTGTCTTACCTTCATGGACCCCCTTATGGGTCATGGAACGCATAACGAGTCATGGATAATGCTCATGGAGTAATGCACTAGCAATCTTTTGCACTTGTCTCTTATTCCAGTTTTTTAACTTTTAGGGTATTACACTTCTAGTACCTAAAGGTATATGATTATTTTCTCCCATGATAGAATGGATAAATCACATTACCGTAAGGATACTTCAAATTCTAGTGTACAATGAATACAAATAATAGTCAAATCACACTTCAAACTTACTTTGCAAGTGGAAATAGAATAGGAATATTTCAGAATTTTTTTATGAAAAATCCAAATGAACAAACAATTATTTATAGCCAGACTATTAGGTTCAAACAAAGAGATGTAACTCTTCATGCTGGCTTTCCGAAGAGCATAGTTATTTACAAATATGGCTATGTTCGACAAAATGACAAAAAATAAAACAAATAAGAATGATAAGGGGAGTTTCTAGGATGGCAAGTACCCTTTACTTCCAGGTCAAAGGTTGTGAGTTTGAATCATCAAGAGAACAAAAAGAGTGAGAGTTTCTAGGATGAGATAAAAATAAACATATAAATAAGAGGGTGTATTAGAAATGATCATAAGATCTTGATAAAATCATAATATTAAATAAATAATTTGAGTCCAAAAAAATGTAACAATCAATTCGATAATTTGACCAAATTCAAATCCAAATTTGAGAGGCGATAACCCTTCTCCCTCATGGGATAAAGCCCCTTAGTTAAAAAGGAACTCTTAATTTCCCTCAAATGTACTCTTCCATGTCGTTTTCACAATACATCTAAACCCAACACTGTAACCATATCAATATCTCTTCATTGCATAATGCAATTTGTCAAATTTATCTGACCTATGATATAGTAATGAAGCTGCAACTCTAGTTATTTGTCCATTTACATAAAGAAATTGCTCCATAATACCTGAGATGAAGAACAAAACATGTTTGCATAGCCTCTAATGTTAGCAGATCACTCTTTAGCCTCCAAGGTTTAAACCCAATATCAAAAAAGAAAGAATTGTCATTCCTTTTATGAACAATTAGCATGTTACAACAAATACATTCTTACATAAGATGAAATCTCTATTCAGATATCTACTGCACACACTTCTTCCCAGCTTTTCATTTAAGGCTTATCATACTCATGGACTATGCAATAGCATTCAAAACAATTTGAGTATGCCGGTGTTTACTTCCTGATTCTATCTTAGGTAAAGAAAGCCAAAGAAGATGTTGTACAACCATACTCAATCTAGTGTTATCCGGCATGGATGATAAAAATTGACATTTTGAAGAAGAATTTATCAAAACTAAAGATGAAAATTTCATCCATGATTAGTAGGATCCAGGCTGTAATCCAAAAATCACACCAAGCTCTCTCAAACTACCTCCAGATAATCTTCTCAGTTTCTACCATAGCCTCGTAGTCTTTTCTATTCTGATTAGGAAACTTGGAAAAATTGATGTCTCGTCACTTTGACGGACCACTTCACGGATCGTGTGGCATTACACGGACTGTGTATTGGTCTGTACCAACTCACTTAGACAAAAATATGTAGTAGACCACCACTCGTCCAAGTTCCATGGGTCATCCCACTCCACATAACCCGTCAACAGTGCCCGTGGCACCACCCTTAACCATATTTTCCACAATTTTCAACAAGCTCCCTTTGGCACACCTTGTGTACATCCCCACGGTCAGTGGTGAGTCACATGCCTGTATCACTAATCGTTTCCATAGTGCCAAAAATGTCCTTTTCCAACCATAGTTTCCCCAAACGGCCCATCAAAGGCCACACTGGCCGTCATGTGGTCCGTGTGTCAACAATGCATAACAAATTTCTCCAAGGCAAAGAGGTGTAAGACGAGACTGATTCAAGAGTCTTGCCAAGGGAAGCGTGACTAACCCAGTACTTCAAAGCCCTTGAGTTTGAGTCCTCAATCCTTAGAATCATTTAACTAAAGAGCCTTGCGGCAAGTGAGCAGCTGCTTCTCCTAAAGACTGGGTTCCCAAGGCATAAGAAAAAGAGAAAGCGGATTAGGAAAGATTCAAAGGATTGATATACTCGGGTTCAGGTGAAGTACGACTCGCTTGTCAAAAAAGGAAAGGGGGGTGGTACTCTGGATTGGTACTTCCATGTCCTATCCCGCTTTGCAGGAGAAACTCGTTTACACGCAAATGCGATCATAACTCCTTTATCAAATGTCGGAATGAGGTGAAACCAAGTGCGTTGCGAAGAAAACTCAAAGGTACTTCATTTGACATGTCGTGTGTCACCTAGTTACAAATGTTCTAAGAGTTATGCTAGTTTAAAGTTGACCCTTGTATGAAAAAACACCCAAAACTCAACTTGGAGGTAAGTCTTGAACTCGTTTAGGTACTAGGGATCTCCCATGAATCTAGTACACCCCCAACCTAACAAAACGAGGCTTGAAATATGGATATACAAGAGAATAAAGTTATGGGGTGTCACAAGATTGATAGAGGTTCAAGTAAAGGTCAGCGGGTCGATATTTCAAAGGAGACGATCCACTGTGTACTTTTTAGTCTGGAGTACCAGGCCCCGAAATCTACTACTAAGTTTGACTATAGATTAGAGCAGTATAGCAAAAAATTGATTACAAAGGATCTGGTATAGAGGATCGAGTTGTTGAGATGGGTGGTCGGTCAAATTGCAGAGCAGGGTCCAGAGCTTGCTTAGGTCACCACCCATATGGAGCCTATTGTGAAGGCTTCAGTTTCTTTCCTTTCCAAATTTTGGTGGGCAGTTGTTAGATCTCGATCTCGCATTTGACCTACTATAACACTAGAGTGCATAGTACTGGTTACCAATATCATGGCTGGTTACGATAATTATTGGGCCAAACTCATGGTGGAGTAAATCCATGAGTCAGTACTCAAGAGGGCTACCTCCATCCCATTCCTAAGTTTGGTCTGTAAACTCTATTTACATTCACGGGTGGAGATACTTTATCAGCTGGACAAGTTAGTTGAGGCTCAGCATACCTTGGAGGCCAGCCTAACAAAAGCCCATGAGAACCTGGTGGCAACTCGAGGAGCACCACCACCCCCACCGATGTTAGCTTTGTAGCCACCACTTGAGGGTTCGATAATTTCCACCACTAATACTGTTATTGCTACTACTAAGGAGAGACCCTAGCAGCTTGAGGCACTTAATATTGAAAAGGGTCTAACTGTAGCTGGCCCTGCACCAGAGGCCATAATGTTACATACTTCTACTCCGGGCATGGTTTATGTGTCTGTTATCTCTATTCAGGCCATGAAACAACAATTATCATGTACTGAGGCCCAACTGTATCAGTTTATTCAACAGCTTAGGTCATGGTTCTGGTACACTATTGCGGACTCAGAGGAGCGATGACAGAAGTTCACCAGTTCAACTATTCAGGAGTATGTTTCTGGAGTGAATGCCTTTATCGATGACTTTAAGACCCAGTTTTAGAAGAGGCTAGCCGATGCCCGACCTTCAAATTTGTCAATCATGCATGAGGAGATTCACAAGCTTAGGACTGACATGATAGCTTCACTCACAGTGCCCATGATATTACCAAAGTCTACTCCTATGGAGCTGCTATTTGATTTATTTTCCTTGGAAACTCCCTTGCACAGATGAGGATCCTATTTAGAGAAATGCACGTGCAAATCACCTTGAGGATAATTAGGATGATGAGGATGAGGAGGACAATCTTGGGCTGGCCTTGAGTACATCGAGGCTAGAGGAGGAGATGAAGCTAGCCCAGGATCGTGATAGGGCTAGGGTTATTGGCCCCTCTGGACAGAGTTCAACTGATGAGCATATTACCCCACAGATGGGAGATGACCAGATGTAGCCCAAGGCTGGCGCTTATGCACCAATGTATTTTATTTCCCTCTACTATTCTAATTTTTATCGATTTGGTCTATTGAGGACAATGCACAATTGATGGGGTATGGGTAGTATGGGCCTCGGTGAAGTCTGAGTAGCTTATGTTCCATAACTACCCCAAAATTTGATCCTGAGGTTTTCTTGTCTGTGTTCTTTTTCCTTATGGATATTTAATTATTGAACCAACACATTTAGGATGTTTAGATATTATGTGGAGCATATAGTACTAATACTTATGACATATAACATGTTTTTATGTTTTATTTCGAAAATTGGTACCTACCAAAAAATTAAGATTAGTAGTTAAATGACAACTATTCATGTTTGTGTGTTGGGCAATAGTTGTTCTAACAGTAATTTGAGACATGAAGCATGATCTGTGAGTTTCTTGTTGATACTGTACTGCAATGCCAAGTGAATGTGAGTTTATCTTATTAGATTCATGCATTTTTGTGCTAATTTAGAATTTGCCCTATTACACTAAGTTTGATTGTGAATTAAATAGATTAGGAAGGGATCTTAGGCCTTTGTTCTTTAAATTAGTCCACTTTAGCCTAAAATAACCAATCAAATGATTTATCCCTTATTCCAAATATTTCATCCTTAGATGAGCCGTGCTTTTGAAAACACCTAATTAGTCTAACCTTGCCTAATGAAAAACCTTGAGATTAGCCCTGGTCTGTCCTTGAGCATTGTGACCCTTGATTGAGGCAAAGAGCCTAAGTTGAGGGTGGCTAAAATGACCCTAAAAAGTGCACAAAAATGTGCCCCAAAATGCCCAGAATTTTAAATTTCATGTATCACAAAATCCGTGCATGATATCAAAAATTTGACTTCAAATTCTTATTCTGGGGGTCAAAATGGGGGGAAGGGGGGGGGAGGGCAAGGTCTAACCCCAATTTTAGAGCAATCAAATCATAATTCCAAATTTCTAAAATTTCAATTTGCAATATTTGTCCACGATGGTATCGCGATGCGCCTTCATCGCAGACATGTATTGATTCAAAATCCGCGATAGGTTCGCGATGCGAACCTTTGTAGTTTATGCCTAGTTATTTTTCTGTGCAGTCCAAGACTTTTGCGTCTTGGGCTTAAGAATTTCCAAACTTGTTTTTACCTATACTTATCCTTTTTTTGACCCTCATATCATCCTAAACATTCCCCAATACTCACTCAAACACAGCCATATTCTCACTCCCAAATTCAAGTCTCAAACCCTCATCCTAAGCTAAGGTTTTCCTTCAAGGTTCTTTTTCAAGCTTTAAGTCTCTATCTCCAATCTTCACCAAGTTCATCTCAAAGCTAAGGTATGTGGGTTTCTTTCATGGGTTCCTTTCACCCATGATACCCAAGTCTCATTTTACTCAAATTGCATGATTTAAAGTTTATTTACAAATGAGTCTTGCGTATTATAAAATTCACTGCACACTATGTTAAAGCTATGTAATGTTTTGACTATTTTGCAATGTTCTGTGATATAAATCATGGATCTATTATAAGATTTGATAAGGGTTTTGATGTATATATCTTTAGAATGTTGCAAGGTGTTAATTGATGGTTTTACAATGGATTTTTTAGCATGATTTCATCTCTATATTTCACGCTTTTATACTAGCACTACACACCCGCCAAGTGTTTGACAAAATGTCTAGCTAGGGTTTCTTGAAAAATTGAAGGTCCAATGCATGTCTTATAAGTTGAATAGTGTTATGATGATTATATGATGACTTCATGATGATGATAGGGATATCTATATAAGTTGTTTCATGGGAAGGCATCTATGGGATTGCATGTAGATTGTTGGGTTCTTATGTTTGTTGTGTTCTTGGAAAATAAGGAGTTCTTTCTTGGTGATTCAAATGTAATGGTTGGATGAGCTAGTTCTTCATCCCTACCAAAATGGCCATGCCATAAGGTATAGCGCTTAATTATTCCTACTGAAAAGTCCATCCCATAAGGTAGAGTGACTAACGATTCCTACCGAAAAGATCATATCGTAAGGTATGGACCCCCTACCGAAAAGGCCATACCGTAAGTTAGAATAACTAATAGTTCCTACCGAAAAGATCATATCATAAGGTATGGACATCTTATTGAAAAGGCCATGTCATAAAGTAGAATAGCTAATTGTGCCCTCTGAAAAGATTATATCGTAAGGTATGGACATTCCACCAAAAAGACCATGCCGTAAGGTAGAAAGACTGAAGGTTTCCACCGAAACGATCATATTGTAAGGTATGGACATTCTATTCAAAAGGCCATGCCGTAAGATAGAATGAATCACGTTTCCTACCAACAACAAAAACAATAACATATATAGTAAAATCCCATAAGTGGGGTCTGGGGAGAGTAGAATGTATGTAGACCTTACTACTATCTCATAGAAGTAGAGAGCCTGTTTTCTGGGGACCCTCATCTGAAAACCCATAAGCAGGAAGAACTAGATATGACAAAAGGGAAGGGAAGGGAGCAAAAAGAGTGACTAATAATGAATAGCGCATGGCAGTAAGTAAATAGGATAAAACTAATACATAATCACGTTTCTTATCTAAAAGAAGATATTGTAAAGTAGGGGATGTCTTATACTACCTACCTAAAAGACTATATCGTATGGTAGGGATATTGATAACACTCTCCAAAAAGGTTACACCTTAAGGTTAGTATGGGTGATTTGGCCCATTACATGAAGGTAGGTACAAAGGGTTTTGAGTATTTTTCTATATTGAGTTCACATTCCTTGTTCATGATTTACAAACATATTTTACCTTAAGCATTGAGCATGCATGCCATATTGACGTTATACCTATCCTTTACTTATGATTATGCATTTCAATTATGTTGCCTATCCCTTGGTAGCATTGCATTCCACATACTTTAGTACATTCAAATGTACTAATGCATACTCTATGCCTACACGATATCACTATGTAGGAACCGAAGCCCCACTTGAGTATTCTCCTTCATGTAGCTAGTACGACTTCGCTCAAGCTTGTTGGTAAGTCCTCCATTCTGGGGATGCTACTTATGATATCTTGCTATGTATTAAGACTTTCTCTCTTTTGATTATGTTTGACTATGAGGGTGAGCCCGATTTCTTTATCTTAGCCTCTTCTCTTATCTTTATGTAGTAGATGTATTGTTGGACATATGGTGTATCTATTTTATGGGCCTTGACTCTATTGACTCTTGTTGCTTATGATATGAAAGAGGTTCCCGTAGTCCCAATTTCCCTTGTTTATTATTATCTTTAATTGTCATTTTAATGGCTTCCACGACCAAGGATGTGTAATGATATGCTATGAGGCTTGTTTGGGGTTCCTTCGTGTTCCCCATTCGCCAGTCACATCTAGGCACTAGGATGGGGTCATAACAAAGTTGGTATCAGAGCACTAGGTTGTTAGATCCTCAGAATCCAACACACTGCATCGACTAGAGTCTTATTCATGATTATATTGTGCACCACAACAATGTCTAGGAGACTATAAGACATTTTTGGAAATGTTTCCCCTATTAATGGTCAACATCATGCTATAGATTTGAAATAAGGTTATTTCCCCTAGTGATTGTTCGTTGCTATGCTAGATCATGCCAAACAGAAGAGGAAAAGGGCCCACGCTCTCGAGAAGCGACCGGCCAATGGGGAGCTTCGGGATGCTCTCACCTTGCTTGCACATGTTGTGGCTAACCAAGCCAATCAAGGAGTCTAAGCCCCTTATGCTCCTTCACCGGCCTCTCAAGTGAGAGAGTTCATGAGGATGAACACATTAGAGTTCTATGGGTCAAAGGTGTATGAGGACCCACAAGATCTTATTGATGAGATCTATATAGTATTGGCCATCATGGGTATTAGATTGGAAGATAAGGTGGAGTTGGCGGCTTACCAACTCAAAGGGGTAGCGCAAATATAGTACAGTGAATTGAAGGAGGAGAAAGGAATCCACAGTATGGTGCTTTGGAAAGCCAAATTGATGGAATTCATGAATTTGAGACAAGGATCAATTACTATGAGGGAATATACTCTCAATTTCAACAAACTCTCTAAGTATGCTCCTCACTTGGTTGCCAACCCAATGACTAGAATGAACAAGTTCTTAATGGGCATCTCCGACATAGTGAGTGAAGAATGTCGGTCCTCTGTGTTAATTAGAGACATGGATTTGTCCCGCTTGTGACTTATGCCGAGTAAATAGAGGGGGAGAAGTTGAGGAAAAGGAGGAGTAGTGAGGCTAAGAGGTCCCGATTGGATGGTGCCTCCCAAGGTCTAGAGTCCCATGATGCTCCAAGTAAAAGAGTTATTAGGGGTTGGGTTCCAAACCCAAGGCCCCAAGGATATGATAGGGTGACTCATCCTAGATAACCATAATATGGAAGGAAACATAGTGGTACATGTTAGAGAAACATGAATGCAAGCTTTATTTGTGGTGAAATAGGCCACAAAATCCCGAATTGCCCATATACTCAAAATAAGGGTAAAGCTGGTGATGTCAATCAAAAGGGTACCCCATCGGTTTTATGCTCTCCAAAGAAGGCAAGGAGAGGATGTGGTGCCCGATGATTCACCGGTAAGTTAGAGATTGTTCTTTATTTTATTGTGCATGCTTTGATATTTCGGGATCATTATTCCTTTTCATTATTCCTTGTTGCTAGTAAGATTTAGTTATGTGAGACTATTGATGCTAGAAGGGCTTGTAAGGTTTGCTCCACGTTCTTGTTGCATAAAGTCTTGTCTTGCGATCTTGGATGAATTTGGTTTGATAGATTGGAGGTCTTGAGGTGGTGCAGCTACATGCATATCATGCTCCCAATGAGTGTAGGACCAGTAAGGTTGTGATAGGATGGTTGAGGATGGTCAATTTATTTGGTCAACTACAATGGGTTAGTCACTTCTCTAAGCTTGATCATTGTTTTGTGCTTTGTCTCTAAGTAAGGTTGAGGGTAGGTGTTATTCCTAGTGTTTTTCTTTCTTTTTCGGACTAGGGGTGAGCATTTGAGTATTTTTGGAGTTGTTTGGTTAACTTATGCACTAGTTAAGTTTATGGGTTTCATGAATAGGGTCTTAACACCCTACCTTGACATGTGTTGTGGTGGTCTCTAGTGGTCGTGCATTGATTTATTTAGAACTTTTACCTCCATTACCTCACCACCTAGGATGATTGGGGTGTGACAAACATCAACTATGTAAGGGGCTTATAGTTCACCACCTAGGATGATTGGGGTGTGACCAATATCAACCATCTGAGGGGTTTATATCTCGCCACCTAGATGATTGGGGTGTGACCATCATCAACCAACCAAGGTTGGAAAGCCAGATTTCTCTCTTCTTCACATATGATATTTTATATGAGCGTGATTTACTCAAGCATGTTTTACTTTAGCATCAACCATACATTCCATATTACTATCTTGTGCATATTTTCTATTGTTATGCATTTTAATTATGATGTCTATTCCTTGTTCCATTGCATCACACATACCTAGTACATTCAAACATACTAACGCATATTCTTGCCCACATGATATCACCATGTAGGAATCGGTGCCTGAGTTGATCCCCCCTCCTCTATGTGGCTAGGCGGTGCAATTCCAAGCTTCTTGGTGAGCCCTCCATTTCGAGGACTTTAGTCTATATTGCTATTATCTATGTATTAAGACACTATCTTATGTTCTATTGACTATGAGGGTAAGCCCGGTAGCTCTATATTGGCCCTGCTCAATCTATGTACTTAGAGGTGTATGTTGGACAAGTGTGTATTTATGATATAAGTTTTGACTCCTTGTTTTGGTAATGTTTTTGTTTTGGCAAGCTTTTCCCTTAGCCTTATTGTCCTTGTTTAATATATATGTATTTTGCATGCTTCCATGACCAAGGATGTATTATAACAAGTAAAGAGGCTTTTGGGTTCTCCCTTCGCCGTGTCACATCCAGACCCTAGGCTTGGGTGGTGACATGGTACTTCTTTGGAAAATCTTCACAAAACCCCTCTATACGACGCATAGAGTAGTCTACGACTCGTATAGAGGTCTCAAATGGCTGAACTTCAGACTTTCATCCTTCATTTATCATGAACCAAGCCTAGGGCCTAGACATGACACTGCGAATGGGGAACCCAAAGTGACCTCAAACAAGCCTCTTAACTTGTCATTACACATCCTTGATCGCGGAAGCATATAAAGACATATAGATTAAGAATGGAGCAATGGGACTGAGGCAAAGCTTTCATAAATCTCATAACCAAAAGTCATGAGTCAAAGCTCATACATAAATACACAACATGTCCAACAAGTACTTCTAATATATATATACAGCGGGGGCCAGCTAGGTTGGTGACGATCGCACCCATCACCCTAATGGTTGAGTCCTTGACCACTAAACTAGGGCCTCGAATTGGGAATGGTCTACCACAACACTTTAGATAGTATTCATCAGATACATGATCTCATTTCATCATCATATTGTCAATCATATCATATCTCGTGCTTTAGACCTTCATTTTCTCAAGAAACCATAACTGGACATTTTGTCAAACACCTTGGGATGTGCAATGGGGGTACAAGAGCATGCAATTTAGAGATGAAATCATGCAGGAAAATCAGTGGTAAAACCTTTAATCAATACCTTGCAATATGACAAAGACATTCATATCAACACCCCTCATCAAATCTAACATTAGATCCAAGATTTGAAGCTCAAAATATGCTAAAACACCCATACTTTCATGAACTAAAATAATTGTATAGTACATTTCTCAGTATACAAGAATCGCATGTAACATAAACTTTAAATCATGCAATATTAAGTAGAAGAGGGTTTGGGCATCATGGGTGAAAGGATCCAATGGTTCAACACAACATAGCTTATCTTTTGTGAAGTTCTTGAAGAAGAATTTAATGGATATTCGAAGCTTGGGTGAGATCCTTGAGGAAATCCTTGAGATTGGCCTTCAGTTTGAGACTTGAGTTTAGGGTTAGAATGAGTCTAAGTGTTTGGGAAATATTGGGGAATGTTTATGGGTGATATGACAGTGAAATAAGGCTAAGAATAGGTGAAAATATGTTTGGGAAAACTTAGGTCCAAACCTAGAAAAATCTGGGCGAACTAGGAAAAGACAGTGCAAGAAATACACCTCTCCGCGTCGTTGAGAGGTCATGGACCCTCACTAGAAATTGCACCAAGTTCAAATTTCATAATTTGATTCCTTTTCTTTAAATTCGAGCTTAGAAACTTGTCATACTTATTTGGACCCCATAAGTAAGAATATGAAGTTGAATTTTTGAAATTCCAAATGGATTTTTAGATATATGGAAAACAAGATTTCGGGCACTTCTAAGGCATGTTTTCGGGCACTTTTTGGGGTCCTTTCAATATATCCCCCTTGAGAACATTCATCCCCAAATGTAGAAGAGATGTACAACATAAGAATAATCATAAACAAATTAGCCCCAACATGAATACAACATTACATTTTAAACATCACTTTCAAAATCCTATTACAAGTGTGAAATCATCATAAATTGGCAACATAAACATGAATGGACATGAATGGCATAGGCGCTGAAATGTAAGACTTGAAGCCACAAAGAGGACTTAGATTTAGTACCTTAGGCTTGAGTAGAGTGGAAGATATAAGGGTACAGCTTTTATATGTCCATTTCAGCCTCCCAAGTAGCACCTTTTACTTGTTGGTTCCTCCAAAGGACCTTAACAAATGCGACTTCTTTGTTCCTCAATCTCTTTACTTGCCTATCCAAGATCTGAACCAAAACCTCCTCTTAAGTTAAGTTATACTCACCAACACCTACAATGTCAAGAGGCACAATGGCATTAGGATCACCAACACACTTTCTCAACATAGAGACATGAAACACTAGATAGGCCAAATTCATCTCACTAGGAAGCCTCAACTAATAAGCCACCTTACCAACCCTCTTAATTACCTCATAAGTACAAACATTACTAGGACTCAATTTTTCTTTCTTACAAGAACGAACGTCAACTTTCATTGGAGAAACCTTCAAATAAACCCAATCACCCACTTAGAATTCTAGGTCTCTTCTTCTTACATCGGCATAGGATTTTTGACAACTTTGGGCTTTCGTCAACCTTTCCCTAATTATCTTTACCTTCTCCAAGGCATCCATAACTTGATCTAGCCCCAATAAGGCCACCTCTACAACCTCAAACCATCCCACCGATTATCTACAACTTTTCCCATAAAGGGCCTCAAATGGAGCCATACAGATGCTATAGTGATAGCTATTGTTGTAGGCAAACTCAATCATGGAAGATGGTCATCCTAACTATCTTTAAGCTCCAAGACACAAGCCCTAAGCACATCCTCAAATGTTTGAATCATCTTCTCAGCTTGGCCATCCTTTGAGTATGGAAGACCATACTAAGGTGAACTTTGGTTCCAAGACTCCTTTGAAAAGATCTCCAAAAGTTGGAAGTAAATTTTGAAGTACGATCCAATATAATGGATGCGGGAATTCCATGCAACCTCTCCAACTCATGGATGTACAACCTTGCATACTCTT
This sequence comes from Solanum ossicruentum, assembly GCA_025774065.1. Taxonomy (NCBI): domain Eukaryota; kingdom Viridiplantae; phylum Streptophyta; class Magnoliopsida; order Solanales; family Solanaceae; genus Solanum; species Solanum ossicruentum. The sequence goes on along the minus strand of JAOTQR010137186.1, from coordinate 41,835 downwards.
CAGCCCCATATGAAGTCTTGACCGGTAGAAAGTGAGCCGATTTCATCATTCTATCAACCAAAACCCATGTGGAATCAAGACCTTTTCTAGTCTTGGGCAACCCAACCATGAAATCCATATTAATCACCTCCCATTTCCAAGTAGGATGCTCTATGTCTTAGATCAGGCCACCCAACCTTTCTATGCTCGAGTTTGACTTATTAACAACTATGGCAACTAGTGACTAATTTGGGAATATCTCTCTTCATGCATCCCTACCAATACATATTCCTCAAGTCTCTATACATTTTGGTGGAACCGAAGTAGATAGAATGGGCTTCATCAAGAATTCTCTCCCTCAAACTATCAACACATGGCACACACAACCTAGCTTGGTATCTAAGAGCCCCATCTCCCCCATGGAATTAAACCTCTATCTTGCATTCCTTCACCAAGGCCTTCAACTCAAACAAGGAGGAGTCTAGATCTGTTTTGCTATCACCTCATCAGCTAAAGAGGATTTAGAACCATTAACAACAATAATACCATCACCCACATCTTTTAACCTCACCCTTAGTCTGGCTAATCAATGCAACTCCCTAACCACCTCTCTATCACCACCATCGATATGAGCTAGGCTACCCATAGACACCCGACCCAAAGATTTGCCATAACATTTGCCTTACCCGGATTGTAATGCACACTCATGTCATAGTCTTTAAGGAGTTCTAGCCACCTTCTTTGTCTCATGTTAAGATCTTTTTGAGTGAAGGCACATTGAAGGCTCTTATGATCGCTGAAGACATCAACATGAACCCCATACAAATAATGATGCTAAATCTTTAATGCAAACACCACGATAGCTAATGAAAGATCATGGGCAGGGTATTTCTTTCAATGCACTTTGAGTCGTCTAGAAGCATAGGCTATGACCTTACCATTTTGCTTTAGTAAATAGCCCAAACCAACTTTCGATGCATCATAATACACAACAAATCCCTCAAGCCCATCTAATGTGACAATATATGAGCTGACACAAGCCTATCTTTCAACGTTTGGAAACTTTTTTCATATTCATTGGTCCACAAAAAATTAAACTTCTTTTGAGTCAATTTTTTCATAGTAGAAGCAATGGATGAGAACCCATTCACAAACCTTTTATAGTAACCCACAAGGCCCAAGAAACTCCTAATGTCCGATGGTGTCAATGGTCTAGGTCGATTCCTAATCACATCAATTTTCTCAAGATCCACTTTTATACTATCCCCCGATACCCCATGACCCAAGAATGCAACCCCCTTCAACCAAAATTCACACTTTTCATATTTAGCATATAATCCATCCTCCCTCAATCTTTGCAACACAACCCTCGAATGACCCATATGCTCTTCCCTATTATGTGAATAGATCAAAATATCATCAATGAAGACCACAACAAAGGAATCATGGTAGGGATTGAAGACCCTATTCATTAGGTCCATGAAGATGGCCTGTGCATTAGTCACTTTACAGGACTTCACCACAAATTCATAATGCCTATACCTAGTCTAGAAGGCCATCTTTGGAATATCAAATTCCCTCACCCTTACTTGATAGTAACCGGATCGAAAATCAATCTTAGACAAAAAGCTAGCCCCTTGCAATTGGTCAAACAAGTTATCAAACCTTGGAAGAGGATATCTATTCTTTATAGTGACCCTATTAAGTTACCAGTAGTCAATGCACATTCTAAGTGACCCATCTTTGTTCTTTACAAACAACACCGGTGCACCCCAAGGTGATTAGCTAGGTTCTTTAAATCATGCAATTTTAAGTAAAAGAGGGTTTAGGCACAATGGGTGAAAGGACCCAATGGTTCAACACCATATACCTTAGCTTTTGTGAAGTTCTTGAAGAAGACTTTAATAGAGATTTGAAGATTGGGTGAGAAACCTTAAGAAATCCTTGAGATTGGCTTTGAGTTAGGGACTTGAATTTAGGGTTAGAAATGAGTCAAAGTGTTTGGGGAACTATTGGGGAATGTTTTTAGGTGATATGAGGGTGAAATAAGGCTAAGTATAGGTAAAAATACATTTGGGAAAAATTAGGTACAATACTAGGAAAAGACAGTGTAGGAAATATACCTCTCCGCGTCACGGAGAGTTCGTAGACCCTCATTGGAAATTGTACCAAGTGCAAATTTCATAATTCGATTCCTTTTCTCTGAATTCAAGGTTAGACCCTTGTCACCCTAATTTGGACCCCCTAAACAAGGATATGAAGTTGGAGTTTTGAAATTCCAAATGGTTTTTTAGACATATGGAAAATAAGATTCTGGGTACTTTCGAGGCACCTTTTTTGGCACTTTCTGGAGTCATTTCATCATTGGAAATCGTTACAAAACTACCTCCATGACTCGTTGAAGGATGTATGACTTGGGTAATTTTTGGAGTCGTTTCATCACTGGGAATCTTTACGAAACTACCTCTATGACTCGTAGAAGATTGTAGGACTCGTAGAGGGTCTCGCAAATCCTCAAAAACTAGAAAAGTATACAATTTTCCCCAAAATCATGACAACCTGCTTTCCTACAAACTAAACACCAAAAACACATAAAAACTATAAATATTACATTGAGAACACACAAAATACTATATTTTAAGCATCAAATTTGCTGTATTTTGACAACACATCAACTATCTTTCTTTCCAGAAAATAGGTGGTAGGGACACGGGTCTATTTGCATAGGGCTCAAACCAAGCATGAGAAAGGCATGCCATCTCTGCCATTCAATGCCTGATCCCATATCTCTATAGCAATGATCCATCCCACGTTCAATCCATATTTGTCCATCAAGCACACTACCCAAGTGGCCTGTGAAGGTTGGATCATGTTGTCATTACCTGTGGGATGAAGCCTAGCGCACCATCGACCACCAAAACATCGAAGCAAAATTTAGAGAGGCCTTAGCACTTGGGATCTTGGGGTCTGTGACCCAAGCCACTTCATCCCTTTGTAGGGCTATCCGCTCGGTGATCCATGTCAATATAGTGGCCTAGGAAGTTGAATCCAATATTTTCCCCTCATTAGTGACCTTTACATATCTGTCAATGTATAAGCCATATGATGGAGCCCAGTTTTCTAGGCCAAAGATGAATTTATTGATGGTGGTCTCAGAAATGTCCACCTGCACACTATGAGTAACATGTTCATGTTGGGCCAATCGAAAGGCTATCTGCTTCTTCAACTTTTTTGAATGTCCACCATGTATTGAGTTCAATAGATTGACAACATAACTGGAATAGAACTCCTTAATGATTGCAGGCCTATAGTATCTGCGTTGTTGTGCCATGTAGCCAAATTGATATGAGTCAAACACTTCTTTGATATCACGAACCCCATCTAGTTGATCTATTAGTGACCCAAACCTCAGGAATGACAACCCACCATTGGAACCCCTGGGAGCCCTTGGATAACCCCTGATTGAAAATCTCTTTAGCACCTGGGACTGTCCATCAGGCTCATAAAACTACTATAAGCCACCTCGTGGTTTCAATATCTGATGTCTGGGAGACCACATAGTGGATGGCTCATCATCATTATCATGGAGGTCAATCTCCTCACATGAGCATCGTAGTGCTACTGGCCAACCTCAGGGGTTTGTCCCTGTTCATCTTGCTCCCAGGCAGCTTCCTCCATCTCAACTCCCTCATTAGGAACCCTCTCCTCAGACTAGGGGGCTATGGTCTGGCTCATTCTACGAGCCCTTGTAGTGCGAGGGGAGTGAGGGGAGACATTATTAGTGCATCAGACCTCAGACCCTCTCGTAGAGTCATTGCCTAAGTTACTCCCATTTTGTCGGTTAGAAGATACTGTTGGAGAATCATGGAGGCGTGACTCATGCTCCTCCCTAGGTTGGGTTGACTTTCGACGTAGGCAAATAATCCTGCTAGCATTATCTATAGATAAAAATAGTTAGAAAACTTTGGAACAAGAAGATTAATGCACTAATGGGTACCTCAGACTTTCCGTGTGCCAAAAATGTGTCAATAACCCTTAAGAGTGGTGTCACCAGGTCTATCATAGGGAAACTGCACTTAAGTCAAGTGGTAAAAATTAATTGCAAGCAAACCAGATGAAAAATTACAAATATGAAACATTAGGCACCGAGATGGGACCCCCAAATGGACTGTGACAAGGTACACAGATTGTGAGGTGTGCCGTCTCAAGAGACTTGGGTGCAACGAAAAGGGTCTATCACTATGGATGACCTGTACGGAAAGTGAAAATCCATACTGATCATGTTGGGCTTCACGATAATGGAATTCGCCTTTGCATGCTAGGGGCTCATGCAAGAAACCCTACGCGACTCGTTACATAGCACACGGACCAATGGATTTTGTGATGAGCCTACTCATTGGACTCTCATTTGTGACCCACAAATCAGGCATATTTAGACAATATTCAGGAATCCCGCACCACCTCACGCATCCCACAACATGAAACACACCATATCACTAAGAGAAACCATAAAAAAGCCATTAAAATCACCAAATACCATGAACAAATAATGCAAGCACCCAAAAATAGTGATTTCCACCCCCTTATGCAAGACCTAACACCAAATTCCATGTAATGTGACACTCTAAACAAAGAAAGAATAATTTTCAAACAAAAATTAAAATATGCACATTAAAAACTACACTAGAAGATAAAGAATGTGAGTACTTACTTAAAGAAGAACAATGGGAGGTGATGACATTCTTGAAAAAAGGGGACCCTAACCAAGATATATGCTACGAATCGTGATATTGACTCACTAATCATGACAAAGAAGATAAAGCTTGGTGGATGCAAGAGAGGAGAGAATGAGGAATGAGAGATAGTGAAAAATATGAGAGTGAGGCATGTTGGAGATAAAGTAAGGGTTTTTAAGTTCCCTTGGTCAAACATGTTGATCAACCCTCTCTCTCTCCATGAACAGCCTCACGGCTCATGTCATATAGCACGGTCCATTTGGATTATCCATCCCACCAACCTTGTGAATTCTTTTTAAATTCTTAATAGGGGAACACACAACCACTCTACATGGATGGCCTCATGGGTTTCTAAAACGACCCCAAAAAGTGTCCAATAATGTGTCTCAGAATGCCCAAAATTTTAAATTCTATATATCTCAAAATCTGTCCGTGATATTGAGAATCCGAATTCATATTCTTGTTGACGGGTCAAAATTAGGGGGAAAAGGGTCTAACCCTGATTTATGAGAACTATTAGCAATTTAAATTTTGTAAATTTTCTAATGCAGAATCGATCCACGACAGTGCCGCGATGCGCAGCTATTACAGAAATGTGTTAATTGGATCTCCGCAATAGGTTCGTATTGCGGAAAAGACGCAGACCTATGTATTTTGTTGCAAATGATTTCAATGTCGGTCCAAGGCTTTTGGGTCTTTGACCTAATTGTTCCCAAACGTATTTTTACCTATACATACTCATATTTCACCCTCAGATCATCCTAAACATTCCCCAATACTCACTCAAATACTTAGCAATATTTTCACACCCAAATTCAAGTCCTAAACCCTCATCCTAGCTAAGGTTTTCCTTCAAGATTCTTCTTCAAGCTTCAAGTCTCCATCTTTATTCTTCACCAAGTTCATCTCCAAGCTAAGGTCTGTGGGTTTCTTTAATGGGTTCCTTTCACCCATGATACCCAAGCCTCCTTTTATTCAAATTGCATGATTCAAAGTTGATTTACAAATGGGTACGGGATAGGGATTAGATGGAAAAGGAGATGTACCACCGATTGGGAACCAACGCCCATCTTGGAGAGACCGTTGCAGTTGTCGACCATTACTTATTATGAAATTTACAGCACACTATGATAAAGCTATGTGAAATTGTGACTGTTTTGCTATGTTTTGAGCTATAAATCTTTGATCTATTATATGATTTGAGGAGGGGCTTTAATGTATATTTCTTTAGGGTTTTGCAAGGTGTGGATTGATGGATTTACAATGGATTTTCTTGCACTGTCTCATCTTTCAATTGCATGATCTTATACTAAAATTTCACATCCTCCAAGTGTTTGATAAAATATTCGGTTATGGTTTCTTGAGAAATCAAAGGTCCAAAGCATGAGCTGTGATATGATTGACTATATGATGATTAAATGAGCTTATGTATATTATAAATTATATATAAAGTGTTATATTAGATCATGTCTATTCTGGGGGGACTAAGAACCTAGATAACCTAGATGGAGGTTTGTACTCATCAACCTAGTGAAGGGTTGGTACTTCTCCACCTAGTAATAGGGTGGCATCACCACTAGCCTAAATAGGGGTTTGTACTTCTCCCATCATCTCCAACCTATTGAGGGGTTTGTACCTCACCACCTAAGTGATGAGGCAGCGTCATCACTAACCTACTAAGGGGTTTGTACTTTAGAAATCTAGATTGGTCTCTTCTACACATATGATATCCTATATGAGGATGAACTATTTAAACATGTTTTACTTATGCATTGGTCATACATGTCATATTGTTATATTATGTCTATTGCCTATTATTATGTATTTTTACTATGATGCCTAATTCTTGTTGCATTGCATCTAACATACTTAGTACATTCAAGTGTACTAATGCATACTCTTGCTTACATGATATCACCATATAGGAATCAATGCCCAAGTTGATTATCCTCCTTCTCTACGTGACTAGTTCGATACTACTCAAGCTAGTTGGTGAGTCCTCCACTTTAGGGACCTTAGTCTATTTTTCTCTTAATATGTATTGACACATTCTTCTTTATTGTCTATTTGACTATGAGGGTGAGCTCACTTGCTTTGTCTTGGCCATTGCGCTTATCTATGTATTAGATGTGTTTTTTGGACATGTTATGTATCTATACTAAGGGACTTCACTCTATTGTTCTTGATGTCTATGATATGAAAGTGCTTTCCCTTAGCCCCTATTGTCCTACTTTATTATCTCTTGATGCTTGTTTTATTGCTTCCGTACTAAGGATGTGTAATGATGTTCTAAGAGGCATGCTTGGGGTCCCTTCAGGTTCCCCTTGCGCTGTGTCATGGCTAGGCCCTAGGCTTGGGTCATGACAAACTTAGTATCAGACCGCTAGGTTGATAGATCCTCAGAGTCCAACACACCGCATCGATTAGAGTCCTATTCATGGTTGTGATACATACTATGACTATGAATATGAGGCTATGAGACATTTTATGAAATTTTTGCCTTCTTTATAATTCTAAGTTATGCTATAGATTTCTGTTAAGTTCCCCCCTCCCCCAACAATCGTTCTTTTCAATGCTAGATCATGCCAAACACTAGAGGATTAAGGGCCAAAACTCCCGAGGAGCAACCTTCCAATGGTGAGCTCCGGGATGCTCTCACTATTCTTGCCCAAGTCATGTCCAACCAAGTAAATCAAGGACCCAAACCCCTCATGCTACTACCCTGGGAGCTAGGGTAAGGGACTTCATGAGGATGAATCCTCCAGTGTTTTATGGGTCAAAGGTGGATGAAGATCCACATGAGTTCATTGATGAGGTCTACAAGATCTTGAATATCATGGGTGTTGGGTCGAACAAAAAGGCAAAGTTGGCGGCGTACCAACTCAAAGGGATAGATCAAATATGGAGGAGCATATGGGGCATTTGAGGGTTGTCTTGCTAAGGTTGAGGGAGGAGAAATTGTATGCCAAACATAATAAGTGTGAATTTTTGTTGAACGAGGTTGCATTCTTGGGTCCTGTGGTGTCGAGGGATGGTATAAAAGTGGATCCTTAGAAAAATGATGTGATTAAAAATTGACCTAGACCATTGACCCCATTGAATATTATGAGCTTCTTGGGCTTAGCAGGTTATTATAGAAGGTCTATGAATGGGTTCTCCTCTATTGCTTCCCCTATGAAAAGATTGACTCACAAGAAGGTTAAGTTTGTATGGACCGATGAGTGTGATAGTCCAAACATTGAAAGACAAGCTTGTGTTCGCTCCTATATTTCACTACCGAATGGGCTTGAGGGATTTGTGGTATATGGTGATGCTTCTCGGGTTGGTTTGGGTTGTGTGTTGATGCCAAATGGTAAGGTCATATCTTATGCTTCTAGACAACTCAAGGTACATGAAAGGAACTACCCTACCTATGAGCTAGAGTTAGCCACCATTCTGTTGCATTGAAGATTTGGCGTCACTTCTTGCATGTGGTGCATATGGATGCTTACACAGATCATAAGAGCCTCCGATATGTTTTCACCCAAAAGGATCTCAAATTGAAGTAAAGGAGATGGTTAGAACATAAAGACTATGATATGAGTGTACACTATCTTTTCGGCATGGCAAATATGGTGGTGGATGCCTTGAGTTGGGTGTTTATGAGTAGCCTAGCCCGTATTGATAGTGGTGATAAGGAGATGGCCTGAGAGGTGCATCAATTGGCTAGATTGGGGGTTAGGTTGGAAGAGGTTGGTGATAATGGTGTTGTTGTTGCTGATGGGTGTAAGTCTTCATTGGTTGATGAGATGACAACAAAAGAAGATCTTGACCCCTCCTTGCTTGAATCAAAGGGCTTGGTGAAAGGGCGCAAAGTATAGGTTTTCTCCCAAGTGGGAGATGGGTCCCTTAGGTACCAAGGTAGGTTGTGTGTGCCTTGTGTTGATGGTTTGAGGGAAAAGATCCTTAATGAGGCCCTTAATTCTTCTTATTCTATCTATCCCGGTTCCACCAATATGTATAGAGACTTGAGATATGTGTATTAGTGGGGATGCATGAAGAGGACATTGCCAAATTTGTTTCTGATTGCCATAGTTGTCAATAAGTCAAGGCTGAACATCTAGGGTTGGGTGGCCTAACCCAAGACATAGAGATTCCCACTTTGAAGTGGTAGGTGATTATTATCGATTTTGTGGTTGGGTTTCCTAAGACTAGGAAGAGATTTGATTCCATTTGGGTTGTGGTTGATAGGATGACAAAATCGACTCACTTTTTACTGGTTAAGACTACATATGGGGCTGAAGTGCATCCATGAGTTAGTGCAGTTACATGGGGTTCCTTTGTCCATCACATCATATTATGGTGCACAATTCACTTCACACTTTTGGAGGTCTATTCAAAGGGGTCTTGGTACAAAAGTTCACCTTAGTATGGCCTTTCACCCCTGAAAGGATGGCCAAGCCAAAAGAACCATTTAAACACTTGAGGATATGCTTAGGGCTTGTGTTTTGGAGCTTAAGGGTAGTTGGGATGACCATTTTCCCTTGATTGAGTTTGCACACAACAATTGTTATCAACTCTAGCATTGGTATGGCTCCTTGTGAGGCTCTTTATGGGAGACATTGTAGATCAAGCGGTCAGAGAGGTGGCTTTATTAGGACCAAATCTAGTTATGGAGGCTCTTTAGAAGATTAGGATGATACGGGAGATATTGAAGATAGCCTAAAGTCATCAAAAATCCTATGCTGATATGAGAAGAAGAGACCTTGAATTCAAAGTGGGTGATTGGGTTTATTTGAAAGTTTCTCCAATGAAAGGTGTGGTCTGTTTTGATAAAAAGGGGAAGTTGAGTCCAAGATATGTTGGACCTTATGAGGCAATAAAGAGGGTTTGCAAGGTAGCTTATGAGTTGAAGTTTCCTAGTGAAATCAATTTGGTTCATCCGGGGTTCCATGTCTCTATGTTGAGAAAATGTGTTGGTGATCCTAATGCTATTGTGCCTCTTGATGTTGTGAGTATTGTTAAGGATAACTTGACTTATGAGGAGACTCTGTTTCAGATTTTGGATAGGCAAGTGAAGAGATTGAGGAAAAAGGAGGAGGCATCCATTAAGGTCCTTTGGAGGAACCAAGTTGAGAGTGCTACATGGGAGATCGAGCTGGACATGCAAAAGTGGTATCCTTATCTATTCCACTCCACTCAAGTCTAAGGTACTAACTCTAAGTCCCCTATGTGACTTCAAGTCCTATATTGCAGCCGCTATGTCATTCATATGCATTCATGTTTAAGTTGACAATTTAATGATGATTTTACACTTATGTTGAGATTTTGAAACTGGTATTTCAAATGTAATGTTGCATTCTTGTTGGGGTTGATTTGTTCTTGATTAATCTTGTCTTGTAAGTCTCTTTTACGTTCGGGGACGAATTTTCCCAAGGGGGAGACATTGGAATAACCCCAAAAAGTGCCCAAAAATGTACCTCGGAATGCCCTGAATTTTAGATTCCATATATCTCAAAATCCATGCGTGATACCGAAAATTCGACTTCATATTCTTGTTCAGGGGATCACAATTAGGGGGAAAGGGGTCTAACCTCGATTAAAGAGCAAACGATTAGAAATTTCAATTTTCGTAACTTTTCTTATCCAAAATTGATCTATGACAGTATCGCGATACGCAACAATCACGAACATGTGTTAATTTGGCCTATGCGACAAGTCCGCGTCACAGATCAGACACCGACCTGTGTATTTTGTTGCCAGTGATTTCTATCTCAGTACAAGGCTTTTGGGTCACTGGCCTAAGTGTTCTCAAATGTGTTCTTACCTATACTTAGTCATATTTGACTCTCATATCATCCTAAACATTCCCTAATACTCACTCAAACACTTAGCCATATTTTCACTCCCAAATTCAAGTCCCAAACTCTCATCCTAAGACAAGGTTTTCCTTCAAGGTTCTTCTTCATGCTTAAAGTTTCCATCTCTATTCTTCACCAAATTCATCTCCAAGCTAAGGTTTTTGGTTTCTTTCATGGTTTTCTTTCACCCATGATACCCAAACCACCTTTTACTCAAATTGCATGATATAAAGTTTATTTACAAATGGGTCTTTCTTATTATGAAACTCACTGCACACTATGTTAAAGTTATGTGAAATTGTAACTTTTTTGCTATGATTTGAGCTACAAATCTTTGATCTACTGTAAGATTTGAGGAGAGGTTTTGATGTATATTTCTTGAGGGTGTTGCAAGGTGTTAATTGATGGTTTCACAATGGATTTTCTTACATTGTTTCATCCTAAAATTTCATGATCTTATACTACCATTCCACATTTGCCAAGTGTTTGATAAAATGTCTAGTTATGGTTTCCTGAGTAACCAAAGGTCCAAAGCATAAGATATAATATGATTGACTATATGATAATGAAATGAGCTTATGTGCATGAGAAATTCTATATAAAGTGTTACATTAGACCATGTCCAATCTAGGGGGGACTAAGAACCCGGATAACCTAGATGAGGGTTTGTACTCATCAAACTAGTAAAGGGTTTGTACTTCTCCGCCTAATGATAGGGCGGTATCATCACCAACCCAGATGGGGATTTGTACTCATAAACCTAGTGAAGGGTTTGTACTTCTCCACTAGGGTGATTGGGTGGCATCATCACCAACCTAGTGATGGATTTGTACCTCACCACCTAAGTGATGGGGCGGCATCATCACTAAGCTACCAAGGGATTTGTACTTTTGAAATCTTTCTTGGTCTCTTCTACACATATGATATCCTATATGATCATGAGATACTTAAGCATGTTTTACTCATGGATTGGTCATATATGCCATATTGTTATATTATGCCTATTGCCTATTGTTATGCATTTTGACTATGATGTCTAATTCTTGTTGCATTGCATCCTACATACTTAGTACATTCAAACGTATGATACTCTTACCTACATGATATCACCATGTAGGAATCCGTGCCTAAGTTGATCATCCTCCTTGTCTATGTGGCTAGTTCCATACTAATCAAACTAGTTGGTGAGCCATCCACTTCGTGGACCTTAGTCTATGTTGCTCTTATTATATATTGAGACATTCTTCTTTATTGTCTATTTGATTATGAGGGTGAGCCAGGTTGCTTTTTCTTGGCCCCGACTCTTATCTATGTATTAGAGGTGTTTGTTGGACATGTTATGTACCTATGCTAAGAGCCTTGACTCTATTGTTCTTGATGTCTATGGTATGAAAGTACTTTCCCTTAGCCCTGGTTGTCCCAGTTTATTATCTCTTGAATCTCTTGATGTGTATTTTATTGCTTTTGAAACCTAGGATGTGTAATGTTGTTCTAAGAGGCTTGCTTAGGGTCCCTTCAGGTTCCCCTTTTGTGGTGTCACGCCTAGACCCTAGGCTTTGGTCATGACAATTGCTTCACTTGTCACGGACCATTTGGATTGCCAATCTGCCTAACCTTAGAGATTATTTTGAAACATATACCTGCACCACATGCAATTGCATCAAACGGATGACCTTATAGGCCGTTACACTTTGCACAAACCTTTTGGATTGCCTATATGCCTAGCCTTGGTGGATTTACACTTACATAGGCCACGAACGAGTTCGACGAATGACTCCACGGTTCGTTAGTGCTACAAAGTCTGTGAGAGCATACGTGCTACCCTCCTATGACAAATTTTATCTACCATGTCATCATGTCATGCCCCCCACCATGCGTAGGTGCATGAACTCAAAAAGTGACACCTATATCTACCTGTAACTATAAAGCAAAATTAAAAACGCATGACATAATAATTTTTTTAGCTATTACAATGCATGGGTTACCTCCCATGAATCACCTTGTTTAACGTTGCAACACAATGCAACTATGTTGACTACTCATACTTCATCAAGCTGTACTACCTCTATCACTGAGGCTTCACTTGCAACATCCCAATATTGCTTCACTCCTTGTCTATTAACTTTGAATCTATGCTCGATTTCAGCCTCTAGCTCTATTGCACCATATGGGAATACTTGGGCAATTTTATAGGACTTGACTACCTAGACTTAAGCTTATTTGGAAATAGCCTCAACCTAGAGTTGTACAGCAGAACCTTGTCACCCATACTTAAACTTCATGGTGCAATGTGCTTGTCATGTTAGAGCTTCATCCAATCCTTGTAAAGTTTGCACTCTCATAAGATTGAAGACGAAACTCATCTAACTCATTGAGTTGGTCTAGTATCATGTCAGTGGCTTCATGCCAATCCATGTTTAACTTCTTTAAAGTCCAAAGTGCCTTGTGCTTTAACTCCACCAGTAGATGGTAGGATTTGGCAAACACAATTGATATAGGGTCATACCAATGAGGTCTTGTAAGCCATTTGATAAGCCCACAATGCATCATCCAATTTTCAATCCCAATCAGTTCTAGTTGCATTCAGACACTTGGTCAGGATCTCCTTAATCTCTCTATTTGAAACTTTCGCTTGCCCACTAGTCTATGGATTGTTGGGCATGTCCACCTTGTTGTTTTCATACTTTGCTAGCACATCACGAAAGATCTTGTTACAAAAGTGGGAACCCCTACCACTAATTATAGTTCTAGGTGTCCCAAATCTGGAGAAGATGTTCCACCTCAGAAAGTTGACAACACTTCTACCTTCATTGTCTGGCAATGTAACTGCTTCCACCCACTTGGAGACATAATCCATGGCTGATGAGATGTACTTCATGCCGTAGGAGCTCACAAATAGGCCCATGAAGTCAATTCTCTAGACATCAAATATTTCTACTTCAATAATAGGAGTCATGGGCATCTCTTGGTTTCTAGAGATACTGCCCTGCCGCTGGCATTGATCACAACCCTGCACCAAGTTATTGGCGTCTCTATTGATGGTTGTCCAGTAGTACCCACATTGGAAGATCTTCTTTGTTGTCCTGGAACCACCATGATATCCCCTACTAAGAAGGAATGATAGGCCTCCATGATGTTGATCATCTCCAATTCAGGGATGCATCGCCTAACAATCCCATCAGCACATGTTCTGAACAAGTACTATTTATCCCAGAAGTACCTGCACACATCATGAAGAAAGATTTTCGTCTAGTGAAAGGCAAGGACCTTAAGTAGGATGTCACTCACCAGATAGCTAGCAAAATCAGCAAACTAAGGAATTAAATCAGGCCCCAGATTCAAATTATTGTGGGTTCTCTTGTTCAGAACAACAATGTGGGTTCTATGGCAAAGGATATAGGTTCATTTGCTAGTACTAGCACTATGAAATCTAAGTCAAAGAAGAATAAACTGAGTAGCAAAAGAAGGGATGCTCTGAAGAAAAGGAATGAGAAGCAGATTGACCAAATGGACCTTAAACAATCCAGTCTAATGAAAAAAGTCTTGGGGTAAATTGCAAGTAGTTCATCCTAATAGATGATCAACAAGAGATGATTACCAAACCTTTCCAAGTCTGCTTCAATCCTTCTCCTCTAAGAAATGTAATCGATGAGAGAATTACTGAGTATGCTTTCAACACTGATCCAGTCCTACCTAGCAATGAAAGTGATAAATATGAGGTAGTGAATTCTGAGGATGAGTTTGACAGGGACCACCATCTTAATAATGAAGAGGAGAATGGTGGAACTAGTCAAAAAAAGGATTAAGATTTTAGTCTTACTTATGATGATAATATTCTACATAAAGAACTCCAACAAGTTACTAAAAAGTAGGGTTTTTCACCAAGATGTCTGCTCTAAAACAATTTCAAGTGCACAAATACAAAGAAAACCATACCAGTCAATACATGTAGACCAAACACTAGGTTGTTTGCATCTATATCTTCTCAATGATTAACACCATTATGTGGAATGTTATGGGTATTAATACCCAATGGGCATTGAAATGGAACATCAATCACAAGCATATTCATCATTTGTCTATGATCTCTGTCTTGGAACCATTTTTAGATAACTCTTAGCTCACTAATTGTAGAATTCAACTTGGTATGGATAAGGCTGCATCAACTCTAATGGTAAATTTTGGCTTTTTTGGAGTCTTGATGTGGATTGTAGAATTCTAGAATCTGATGAGCAACAAATGACCTGTGAAATACAACATAATCAGCATCTTGATAAATTCATTGTCACTTTTGTGTATGCAAAGTGTAGAGACCATCTCAGATAGCTTTTGTGGGAAAGAATACTTTATATTGCCACCAATAAGGCTTATATTCCTTGGTGTGCGGTTGGGAATTTTAATGTAATTACATCTATAGAGGAGAAGTTAGGAGGTGTTCCTTATAATATTAAAAAGCAGTTTGAATTTATTGGAATTATTAAAGCTTGTGGTCTTACTGATTTGGGTTTCTCTGGGCAAAATTTCAAATGGTGTAACAATAGGGGTGAGGATTTCAGAATCTGGAAAAGACAAGATAGAGGTATGTTTAATGACAAATGGTTGGAAGTCATGCCGCTCTCTGCTATTAATCATTTACCTTCAGTGGGATGAGACCATTGTCCATTATTGATGGAGATGTCTTTTAGACCTAACCAGTACATTAAATATTTCAAGTTCTTGAATTGTTGGTCTGTGCATCTTTCCTTTATGGATACTGTTAAAGATTGCTGGAATAGAGATGTGAATGGTAATCCTACATACATATTTCACCAAAAGCTCAAACGATTCTCCTCAACTCTTAAAACTTGGTCCAAGGAGCAGTTTGGGGATGTTTTGTAAAAGTCAAAGAGTTTGAGGATAAGATCAAGCTTGCTGAAGATGACTTGAACAACTATAACTCAGATGACAAGAGGAGTGATCTTCATAGTTTCAATGCTAAATACATCAAATACTTAAATCTTGAAGAATCTATCCTTAAACAAATGTCTCAACTTCAAAGGTTCACAAGAGATACAATCTTAGAAATAGGGCTTTAACTTCATACTTTCATAATCATAGATAAAATCATGAATTCATAACATACTTGATAGCCCATATTCTTCAAGAAGTCACTTGACTTATAATGTAAATAACTTGAGAATTCTTGACTTGACATTTTATCAAACACTTGGGGGGTGTATAGTGCTTGTTCAAAATCATACAATTCAAGAGTTAAATCATGTGATAAAAATCAATGAAAATCAACCCACCAACATATTTTAAAACCCTCATGTGAAATACCTCGAAATCCATCATCAAGTCTCATAATAGATCATAGCCCAAAATATACGTAGTCTCAATAGACAAAACCAACTCATAGTATAAGCTTTAGGTAGATAAGCATACATATTTAATCAGAATTTCATAAAAACCCAACATATTTCATGCTTATACTCCATAATAAAAGATACCTATGGATAATAGAACCTGAAAACATGCAATTTCATAAGATAGGAAGATTGGACACCATGGGCCAAAGGACCTAATAGTTGAAACTCATATACCTTAAACTTGGGACTTTCCTTGATGTAGGTTTGAAGAGAACTTGAAGCTTGAATGAAGTTTTTGAGATACGAAATTAAGCTTGGGACACTTGAATTTCAATGAAATATTTGGTTAAGTGTTAGATGGGGTTTTGAGAGAGTCATTGGTGATATAGAGTTGACAATGGTCAAGTATAGATGTTTTAACACCTAGGTGGGCATGGGGCCAAGACCCTAAAGATTTTAGGCCGAAATACAAAATTAAGGAAGTCACAACACTGCTTCGCAACAGGTTCGCATCATGGAGCTGTCGCGAACAACTTCTAGAAATGAAAATTTTCAAAAATCATTTTTTTGCTATTGGTCCTCTAAAATAGGTGTTATACCCATGTACCAATAAATTTTTCCCCCTGATCAAGAATATGAAGTCAGAGTTTTGATATCACACACAATGTTTGAGATATATGAAAATTACGATTATGGGCGTTTTCGAGGCACCTTTCCGGGGCGTTTCAATATCTCCCCCTTGGGAACATTCATCCCTGAATATCAAAGAAATGTACATAAGTGAGGTAACCAAGAAGATTTCAGCCTGACATGAATGTAGTAAATTCACTTAAACATCATTTTTGAAAATCTTAACATAAGTGTCAAAATGACTATAAACTGTCAACACAAGCATGAATGCATGCAAAATGACATAAGGGTTGAAACGTGAGACATGAAATCATAGGGGACTTAAATTAGTACCTTAAGCATGAGTAGAGTGGAAGAGATATGGATATTACTTTTGCATGTCTGGCTCGGCTTCCCATGTGGTACTTTAACTTGTTGGTTTCTCCAAAGAACCTTGACGGAAGCTACAACCTTGTTTAAACCTCTACACTTGTCTATCAAAAATTTCTACCGGAACCTCCTCATAAGTCAAAGTGTCTTATACCACACCCACAATATCCAAAGGTACAATAACACTTGGGTCACCCACACATTTTCTCAACATAGGTACATGGAAAACTGGTTGAATTATATTCATATCAATGGGCAACTCAAACTCATAGGCCACATTACCAATCTTTCTCAACATTCTATAAGGACCCACAAACCTTGGGCTCAACTTACCGTTCTTGCAAAATGGAACCACACCCTTAATCGGTGAGACCTTAAAATAGACCCAATCATCAACCTTATATTCTTGATCCCTTCTCCTCAAATTGGAATAGGAATTTTGTCTTCTTTAGGATATGTTCAATCTCTTTCTAATGAACCTCACCTTCTCCAAAGCTTTCGTGACCAAACTGGACCTAGAAAAGCCATCTAGCCAACTTCAAACCACCCAACCAGTGATATACAACGCCTAATGTAAAGAGCTTCAAAAGGAGCCATACCAATACTTGAGTGGTAGCTATTATTGTAAGTAAATTCAATGAGTGGAAGATGTTCATCCCAACTACCCTTAAACTCCAAACAAAAGCACTAAGCATATCCTTAAGAGTTTGGATAGCCTCTCGATTTCCCCATTTATTTTAGGGTGAAAGGTTGTGTTAAGCTTTCCCTTGGTACCAAGACCTCTTTGGAAGGACCTCCAAAAGTGAGAAGTGAATTGAACACCAAGATACGAAATGATAGACAAAGGCACTCCATGCAACCTAACTAACTCATGTATATACAACTTAGCATAATCTTAGGCGACATAAGTAGTTTATCGGTAAGAAGTGTGCCGATTTTGTCATTCTATCAACCACAACCCAAATAGAGTCAAATTGCTTTCTAGTCTTAGGTAACCCAACCATAAAATCCATGTTGATTTCCTCCCATATCCAAGTAGGAATCTCTATATCTTGGGCTAGGACACCCGGCCTTTGATGTTCGACTTTTACTTGTTGGCAATTATGACATCTGAATATGAACTTGGCAATGTATCTCTTCATACCACCCCACAAGTACACTTCCCTCAAATCTCTATACATCTCTGTAGAACTGGGAGGAATAGTTAGGAAGAATTATGAGCCTCATCTAAAATCTTCTTTCTCAAGTCACCAACACTAGGCATACACAATCTAGCTTGGTGCCTAAGGGCACTATCTCCTCCTTGGGAGAAAACCTCAACCCTACTATCTCTCACCAAGGCCTTCAATTCTACCAAGGTGGGGCAAGATCTTACTTTGCCTACACTTATTCAATCGATGAATATTTAGAACCATCAACAACTACTACACACCATTGTCAACTTCTTCCAACCTAACCCCTAATCTAGTCAATTGATGGACCTCTCTAGTAACCTCTTTCCCACTATCATCGACATGAGCTAGGCTACCTATAGACACCCTACTTAGAGCATCGGCCATAACATTAGCTTTTTTGGGGTGATAATGAACACTCATATCATAATCTTTAAGGAGCTCTTCTAATCGGTAAACACATCAACATGGACCCCATACAAGTAATGACGCCAAATTTTCAAAGAAAAATACAATGACCGCCAATTCAAGATAATGAGTGGTGTAAGTATAGGGCCTAGATGTGACAGGTGAATGGAAACTGAAGGGACCCAAACAAGCATCTTAACATATCAATTACACATCCTTGGTCGCAGAAGCAAAGTAAAAAACAACAAGTATATAAATAAGGGAAAAAGGGACTAAGGGAAGTCTAGACATTTATAAAGCATAAAAAGTCAAAGCACAAAGCACATATATATCAATTTTTCCAACAAAACACCTCTAAAAATAGATTAGGTGGGGGCCAAGACACTTTCCAGGCTCAACCTCATAGTATCAAAGTTCAACGTAGAGAAATAACAAAAGCAATAATAGCGTAGCTAGTGTCCCCGAACTTGAGAACTCACCAAAAACTTATCTTCAAGATGCCAAAACTAACAACATGGAGGATGATCATGAGGTTCTCTGGTTCCTACATGGTAACATCATTTAGGCATAGAGTATGCGTTAGTATATTTGAATGTACTAAGTATGCAGGATACAATGCAACAAGACATAAGTCAATATAGTTAAAATGCACATTAATACGAAATAGATTAGGATAATTTCAATATGACATGCATGATCAATGCTTGAAGTAAAACATGCACGTAAATCATTCAACTTGCATAGATCATAACAGTGTGTGGGAAGAGACCTCAATTGACATAGAGTAAGACAAAGTAAGCTATAACTTGGAATCCCGATGATTAACCCTCACTGGTAAAGAAGTGGTCAACTTGCCAAGGTAAACCATACTTCACCTTATGGGAGCCCATCCTATTTGGAGAATTAACCTTTCCTGTGGGAACTCGTTCCATTTCGAAAAGGATTTCATGAGAAACATCACCTTACGAGAGCCCATCCCATTTCAGGAAGAATTTCAAGAGAAAGTGCACTAAATGGATCCACTAGTATAGCAAGGGTATAACATAATCCTATATTGGCACATAGTGTAATGAAAGAGAGCAAACTCTCCATCCATCGGTGCTAAGTCTGATTGCATGGAGTACTTATAATAATCATACTTTAATGACTTTCAATAAATATGGAGTCATGACATGAGTAGCTCTTAAACATACTTGACCTCTAATAGCGAGCCTAACTTGAAACATGAGAATAGATCTTTATCAAACATTACCCTTGCATTAACATCAAAGGTTCACAAGAGGTAAAATCTTGGAAATAGGGCTTAACTTCATACTTGCATAATCATAGATAATTTCATTAATTCATAACACACTTGATATCCCATATTCATTATGAAGTCACTTGACTTATAAAACATTTAAAAAACTTGAGAATTCTTGACTTGATATTTTATCGAACACTTGGCGGTGTGTAATACTTGTTCAAAATGATGCAATTCAAGAGCAAAATCATGTGGAAAAAACTTAATGCAAATCAACCCACCAACATATTGCAAAAACCCTCATGTGAAATACCTTGAAATCCATCATCAAATCTCATAATAGATCATAGTTTCATAGCCCAAAATATACATAGTCTCAATAGACAGAACCAACTGATAGTATAATCTTGAGGTAGATAAACATACATATTTAATTTAACATTCCATAAAAACCCAACACATTTAATGCTTATATCCCATAATAAAAGATACTCATAGATAATATAACATGAAAATTTGCAATTTCATAAGATCGGAAGATTGGACACCATGGGTGAAAGAACCCAATGGTTGAAACCCACATTTCCTTGATGTAGGTTTAAAGAGAACTTGAAGCTTAAATGAAGTTACTAAGATACAGAATTAAGCTTGGGACACTTGAATTTGGATGAAATATTTGGTTAAGTGTTAGACAGGGTTTTGAGAGAGACTTGAGTGATATAGAGTTGAAAAATGGTCATGTAATAGATGTTTTAATACATAGGTGGGCATGGGTCCAAGACCCCAAGGACCTTAGGCCGAAATACAAAATTAAGGAAGTCACAATACTACTCCACGATAAGTCCGCATTGCGGAGCTGTTGCGACCAACTTGTGGAAATGAAAATTTTCAAAAATCATTTTTTTTGCTATGGGTCCTCTAAAATAGGTGTTATACCCATGTCCCAATCAATTGTTCCCCCTGATCAAGAATATGAAGTCATAGTTTCGATGTTAGAGTTTTGATATCATGTACGAATTTTGAGATATATGGAAATTACGATTATGGGGATTTTCGAGGCACCTTTTCGGGGCGTTTCAGTATCTCCCCTGGGGAACATTCGTCCCCAAATATCAAAGAAATGTCAATAGGAGAAGTAACCAAGAATATTTCAATCTAATATGAGCGCAATAAATTCACTTAAACATCATTTTTGAAAATCTCAACATAAGTGTCAAAATAACCATAAACTATCAACACAAGCATGAATGGATGCAAAATGACATAAGGGCTAAAACATTAGATATAAGTATAGATGGTTTTACATATAGGTAGGTATGGGGCCAAGACCCAAAGGCCTTTAGGCTGAAACACAAAATTAAGGAAGTCACAACACTGCTCCGCGACAGGTCTGCTCACGGAGTTGTCGCGAACAGCTTCTGGAAATGAATATTTTCAAAAATCATTTCTTTTGCTATGGGTCATCTAAAATAGGGATTATACCCATTTCCAACTCAATTTTTCCCCTGATCAAGAATATGAAGTTGAATTTTTGATATCACGTATGAATTTGAGATATATGGAAATTACGATTATAGGCATTTTCGAGGCACCTTTCTGGGGCATTTCAGTGGAGATGATGTAAGGACCTAGACTTCGTATGAATTTAATAGATCTTGGAGATTTGGTTCTGAAAAATTATAGACCAAGGTGACACTTCAAGGAAGCTTTCACGGATCGTGTGAAGGTATACTGACCATGTAGAGGTGCCTTGAGGTGGCCCTTGGTCTTGTGTGTAGAGTGTTGGCATTTATATGGAGTTTAAGAATAACGTTCACCTCATATCAACCCCACACGAACCATGTGAGGCTTCGTTGGCCATTTGGTAGATCATGTGGAGCGACTTGGCCTTAAAAATCAACATTTTGGCTGAGGCACTTCTCACATGGACCTCTCACGAACCGTGTAGCCTTTCACAGTCCGTGAGACCTTCCATATAGGCGTCGGAGTGAAATTTTTTTATGCATTGGATCACCATCTAAGAACTTTGTCAGCAAAGAAATTTTCTGAGTGAAGCTTTACGAGGGGCTACACGGTCCTTGTGACCTCTCACGGGCCGTGAAGCCCTCCGTATGGGTGTTGGTGTGGAATTTTTATAAGAATGGAATTACCATCTCGGACCCATCAGTGGAAATCTTTCTAAGTATCAGATCACAGAAGGGCACATAGATGTATACCTTAGTATGGGTTGTGTGCCCTCCCATGGGACCCTTGGCAATATTTTCTCTACTCATTTTATTAATGACATTTTCGTAATTGTGTTTTCTCCTAATAGCCCTTTGTGACTTTCTATGCTATCTAAAGACATTCAAATGACCTATACTCTTCTCTGCTCATTCAAATTCATTCTCACACTTAGAATTATACACTAATCTATTAAGAACTCCTCAGAAAGACTCTAGTGGAGAATTTAGCTTGGGATTTAATGAAAGACTCTAATCTTTATTAAATTCTTCTTGTTTCTTCTTGGTGAACTTAGGTATGTGGTATTGATTCTTTGTCTCTTTCAACCAAGAACAACCAAACTCTTTTTACACTTGATTTATGGAATTTAACCTTAATTTAATTATGGGTTCTGAGAATTATTGTTTATTAAATTCAATTGAAGTATGGGCTATGCCGCATTGTTGATTTTAAGATGATTTAAGCCCTAATATGTTGAATGCATGAGTATTATGAAGATTCGAATATGCATTGTCCCTTTAATGTTTGATTTAAGCATGAGTAATCTAAATTGTGATTTGAATGTGGTATCTACTTATGGATGCACTTCAATTTCACATTATATTGTAGATTTAAGATTGAATCTATATTGCTCCTGCTAATTTCACATAATCATGGCATATGCATTCTTAAGCGTGGGATTTGATGATGTTTATGAAGTGGGTTAAGCCCAAGTATGTTTATGTATATGATTTTGAAAATATTATGGTTATGACAATAATATGATAAAATAAATGTCTATGATATGGCTCTTTGAGAATTTCGGGTGTTTATATCATTCCAATAGATGTGAAAGAACTATTCTTATGCATGAATGATGTGCTACCAAAATATTGTACTTTACATACTTAAAACTTGGAATTTTTTTGTGTTCTCAATGCAATGTGAGTTGGTTTTATGTGTTTTTGTGTTTATATTTGTAGGATTACTGGTTGGCCTTGATTAAGGGAAAAAGTGCATAAGATGCTGATTTTTGCTGCTATACGAGACCCTTTACGGGCCATAAATCATTCTATGGGTCATAGGGTGATTTCATGAACAATTGTACTGAGGGGCTTTTTTTCGATGTTGATTTTACAAACATGCAGACGAGCCGTAGAAGGTTTTATGAGTCATAGAAGATGGTTCGTGCCCTGAGATTAGAGATTGGGACATTCTGATGATTCATCAGATGAAAGCCCCTTTACGGGTCATAAACCACTTTACAAGTCGTACAGGGGTGTCATAGAGTTGAAGTCCAATATTATAGCAGCGAAGTACAAGACCCCAATTACGGGCAGTGGAAGGCAATACAACCCATAAATCTCTTTCATATGGCGTGTCGACCAGTTCTCCTATTTTTCTTGGGAATTGTATTTTAAATATTATAAATAGGTTTTTAGGTTATTTTTCATAAGTTTTCGCCTACTACTTAGAGAACTCAGTAATTAGAGAGAAAACTGTGAGATCACATTAGAGAGTCTTTGACAATACTTATGTTTGAATTTCATCATTAAGCTTGAGATTCTTATTGAAGTTGGATTAACTGGTTCTTAATTCTATTTTTTAAGTGTTCAATTATATTTTCTCAATCGATACTTCTTGCATCTACACAGAGCATGAGTAGCAATCCATAACTAGGATTGTGAAAACCATGAAGAACTAATGAAGTAAAACCGGATGATTCATAATTCTTGAAAGCTATGTAGGCATGTATTAATTAACTCTTTTCATTTTGTATGTTTTCTAGAGGTGGTCAACATTAGAATCTGCCTAGTGTTACTGATTGGATCAAGGTAGTATTGAATTGGAAAAGAGATTAATTAACAAGATTTTATTGATGTGTTTTTGTCTAATCAACCAAGCTGGGCCAAAAAGGGTTATACTGGGACTAATAGGTAAGTGTTAATAATGCACATTATAGAGATGAACCGAGTCATATAGTGAAATTCACCTCTCACCTTTGACCAAAGGGCTTGGTGAACAACTTACCATCCTACATACTTACACTATAAAAGAATTAGGTTTTCTGGTGATACTGAGTTGGGAAATCATGGAAAACAAAATACCCTAGTTTCTCTCCATATTGACTTCTCTCTTGTGTTAGTTAGTTCAGTTTTATTTTCCATTGATTATTGCAAATCCCCACCCCCTTGGGGAAGTAAGTTGATTAACCACTCGAATTGTGATCATTGGATTCTCTTGAGTCTATGTACTCCTATAGTAATTCAGGTGTTAATCCTTATTTCCCATATTTTACTTTTGTTTGTTGTTTTGTTCTTATTTGGGGTGTAAGCATAGTGTATGAACAACACTTGCAGAAAAGATAATCCCTTAACTCCACTTGACCCAGAGATCCACAGAACGTCAAAGAGAATGGCCCAAGACAATGCTAATAACATGGGTAACCCAGCTCTAAGTTGGAACAACAATGAGGATGCAGAGAATGGGAACCTACCTCCTCTGGAAGACATCGGTCCACAGCCTCAGGATTTTAATGCCAATGCTTATATGTGGAATCAATATAGGCTAAATCCTATGGCTATGCAGGTGACTGGAACTATTATGTGACCACCATTACCGATAGACACAAAGTTTACAATCTCAAGTGGGTTACTTTAAATTCTGAAGAATCATAGGCTATTTATAGGCTTACCATCGAAGGACCCTTATAGCCACCTACACAATGTGTCATCCGCCTGTAAAAGTGTGATGGGAACACAAAATTTGTCTATGGATATTGTTGAACTTCATGTCTTCCCATTGTTTCTTATGGGCAATGCATCACTATGGCTATTTGAAATCTTGAAAAGTTCGATCACCTGTAGGGTAGACTTACAGAAGGTCTTTTTGGATAAGTACTTCCCTAGATCGAAGTACCTCAAGTTGAAAGATAAGATCAACAACTTGGAGCAAATTCCTGGTAATTAAATCAGTACTACTTGGGAACAGTTCACTAAATATCTTAGAAGAGTCCCTGACCACAAGATAGCTAATGATGCCTTGGTAGCGATCTTTGATAGTGCCCTTGATGAGAAAAGTCGGGCTTTTACTAACACTATCATAGAGGGCATGTTCTTGGGTCAACCATTTGCAAGGATCGCAAAGCAAATGGAAAGAGTAGTCAAGACTAATTGTGCATGGGGGCAGAGAGACAGAGCATCCACCAAAATTTCATGCTCTATCAGTGTTGGTCCTGAGCAAGAAAAGATTAATAAAGAAACTATGCAACAGTTTTCCCAGATTCGCATAGGTATGTTAGTGATGCTAAAGCAAAACCAAAAGCGAGTAAATGTAGTGGTTCACTTATCTCCACATGCACCCATGTATGATGAGTCATATTATAATCAGGAAGGGTATTTTGTTTCTGATCAGACAGAGGGTTTTTGGACCAACGCCCAAAGGTCCAATCAAGACTATTGGTGCGAAGGTCAAGGAAACCAAGGTTGGAACTTCAACAGAGACAGAGCTTACAGGGCAACAACGGAGGCTGCTATGATAGTTATAAGGGTCCAGAGAGTGATGTAGATTAGGGTCGCAGAAAAGGCTTCAAAAATGGTCTTTATATGACACCACATAACTACAACACAGGTGCAAGAACTTCCATAATTGAGGAGATGTTTGATCACTTATTGAAGAAAGATGAGACACAGGATGAGACTTTGAAGGGCATGAAATCATAGATTTCTAGTATAAATTAGAAAAATAGAGTCTCACTTCATGGCTATCAAACTACTGAAACAACAGTTTGACTCAACTTAATCAGTACCAAAAGGGTACACTACCTAACAACATAGTTTAGAATCCTAAAAATGAAGGGCAGTCTATGGCGGTTACTATTCAGAGTGGCAATTATACCATTGATCCTTCCATGCCTATTATTAGGAAGATGTTCGGGAGGAGACAATTGCATCTAAGGATACAGATGAAGGAGATGATCATGGTAATGATGGGGAGAGTGAAGCTATTGATGCACTAAAGAAGTTGAATCCCATTCCTAGGCCTCATCTTCCCTTCCATCAAAGAATCAAAAAGATGGAGAAGGAAGGCAAATTCAAGCACTTTCTCTCTACGTTGAAGCAGCTCTCCATCAACATCTTCTGACTGAACCAAAGAGAAGATACCATTAGGTATGCCAAGTACATGAAGCACTTGGCCACTTAAAAGTGCACTGTGAGTCAGAAGTTCTCCCAATAGCTTCAGCATTGCTGTGTTATTGCTACGAGTTCCTTGGTTCAGAAGCGAGAAGATCTGGGTGCTTTCACCATACCCTGCACCATTGGAGATGTGGAGTTTATAACAACACTATGTGACTTAGGTCCAACACTAATTTGATGCCTCTTGATGTCTATAAAAAGCTTGGATTAAGAGCCCTTAATGGCTGATAGCATGGTAAAAAATCCTATGGGGATACTATATGATATGTCAGTAAAAGTTGAAAAATTCATATTCCCCACAGTCTTTATGATCCTCGATTTTGAAATTGACTTCGACGTCTCAATAATCTTGTGAAGACCATTCCTATCCACTGAGCGAGCACTAGTGGAAATGGAAGATGGAGAACTCATGTTTAGATTGAATAATGAATAGGTCTTCTTCAATATTTTTCAGGGAGTGAAGCGTCCAGATGATCGGAAGAATGAATTCTGCCCAATTGGTAAGTTTGAGTAACCAATTTGTCCAAGTAATGCGCGACAGCAACTCAGGCGCAATATGGGAGGCAACCCAAGGTTTTTAATGTTATAGTGTAGTTATAGGTTTATTTTTAGTTTTTGAATTCATAGGTAGTTTGTTTACTTATATTTGGACTGTAATATTTTACATTAGGTTGGTTGCATATAGGGTAACAGTGTGTTCTATGAAGAATATGAGGGTATAGGGATAAATCAGCCAATTTTGGCAAAGAAAAACATCTGAAAGTCTCTATACAACTAGGTCTACAAGCTATAAAAAACTTTAGGAATCGTACCCAAACTCATAGATATTTTTATTGAGCAAAGAGATCATGCAATCCAATCCACAAGGCAACTTTATGATCCGTAGATAAAACTATGGGCATGAATTGGGCTCGTGGACTCTAGGTAAGTTCACTAAAATTATTCTAGATGTTGACGTATCTATGAGTTGTAACTCAATTTATTACTAATAGACTGCTCCATGAAACACAGTCTTGTAATCTAGCGTTTGGATGTTCTACCAAAACCATGATTTACGGGTGTAAAACACTCTACGGCCCATAATCTAAATTCCATAGACTCTATGCCCATCAACTTTCAGTTGACCCAATCAAGGTATAAATAATGTGGTCAAATTATTTTGACCCCATTTCTAGTCTAAATTACAAATATACCTAGCCATCCCCTCCCCCATTTAATTTGATCATCGACGACAATTGTCTCCTATTATCCGGTAAGTTTTCGGCAACCTAGCGTTTAGTGCCTAGTCACCTCCTTCATCTTCTTCAACTTAATGACATATCTTGGTTAGTTTTTAATTAAATGAAAACCATTAATTTGCCTTCCCTTGTATAATTTACTTGAAAATCATGATGGGAATGGTTGTTTAGACAAGAAACCATTGTTTGACTTTAATTCAATTTTGTGTTTCCCTTGTTTGAATATTTTTTAAATCTTAAATTAGGTATCATTGCCTTGATTACAAGTTTTGAATAGTTGTTTTCTCCTATTAGTTTGCCCACCATGTGTGATTAATTAATTTTGTGTGTGAATTGGTGGGTAATTACATAGGTGTGTCATCTTGTTGAAATTGATCATAAGTGGTCAGATTTGTAAGGTAAATATGCATTATTACTTTTGACGGGGTATATGTGTCTTAGAACATATTAAGGGTAATGGTTGGGGTATGGAAATCATGTTGTTGTATGTGTTTTTCTCCAATGCTAGTAGAATACTTGTCAAAAAAGTCATTTGGGGTCCATTATGATGAGCTTAGAAACTTAGGTAACTCAGTTTTCTTTTTCATGAGCGGCAGTCTGTAGATTATTCCAGGAGTCATAATTGCCCCTCGTGCAAGACTCCAGAAACTTGAAGTTTTTGAGTATCAATCATAAGAGACCTTCTACAAGTCGCAGAACACTTTACGGCTCGTAGATAGGTCTCATAAATCCTTTCCTGAAAAAGGTGTACTCACTGGAAATCTTTATGATCCAGTATACGACTCGTAAACCACTTTACGACTCGTACCTAGTCTCGTAGACTTTTCCAATTGCAAAATTTGTTTGAACCACTTGTTTGTGAAAGCCCTTTACGGCTCATAGTACCAACTACATCATGCAAAGGCGCTTTAATAGAACCATTCTTCAATTGAAGTCAAATTATTTCTGCAATCAATTTTTTGATTTGTAGGGTAACCAAGGTGTGTATATGTTCATGTTTCAGGTACTATGGCCCCTAAAGCTAAACAAGATAAGATCTTAGACTTATGAAGGAGGCTCATAGATGAGTCTTCAGATGATGAGCAGTCTCCGAATCTGAGTTGATCACTGGAGGAGCTCCGAGTTAATCCGAACCCAGAGGCAGATCTACCATAGACTAGAGTTATTGAGACAGATGGGCAGACATAGTTTCTCAATGTTCACACTACCTAGTCTGAGGAGGAAGGCAGCGATGGGACCAATCTACCACAAATAACACCATTTGGAGAGGATTCTAGATTTGAGGGAGGCTCTGAGGATGGATCAAAGACAGAGTCATCCATCATACCCCGATCATCACCATCTCCACCTGATACCTTTACTAGTCGGTGGTGTGTAATAGGTATGCGTGATGTGTACATAGAGGGCCAGAACACATAGAGTGGGGCAAGCCAGCCCGCTTTATATATAAGGAGCGCAGAGTCATCTCTGACAGACTCGATTGTGTCCTTGGTCTCCAAGACAGGATGATTTGCTACAGGCATCAACGGCTTATACACTAGCTTATATGATACTCCCCAACCATATTGAGGGATTTTGTGCATCATATGCTGCCACTGTACATTGCACTCTTCCCAAGGGGAAGAAGCCTCTCGCTCAACCCAGACTGACCGAGACGAGAGTGAGGGACCGACAAGTGGATATAATATAGACCACCATTCGCCAAAGCTTTTTGCACTAGAGTTACCTACACCTAGATTAACTGCAATGTTTGACTACAATGTGAGCCAGATGAGGGACCCCCTGGTTATGAGAGATCTAGAGTGACAAACCATCTTGATGAGATGGGTAGCTATTTATATTGCTTAGCAGGGTCTGGAACCTGCATAGATCGCCACTCACTTGGAGTTTATTTTTAGGACTTCATTTAGTTTCCCCGCCAAGTTCTTGTGGGTGGTTGTTCTTTCACACATCTAGACTACACTTGATGATAATACATTGATGCCAAAGTGTACGATTTTGGTTTCCAGCATCTCAGCTGTCTGTGATATTGATTGGGACTACCTTATAGCTGTGTAGATCCATGAGGCCACCTTAAAGAGGTCTACCTCTATCCCTTTCCTTTCTTGTTATATAGGCTCTGTCAAGATTCTAGGGTGGAGAGTTTGAACCAGCTGATTAAGGCCCAACATACATCGGATACTAGCGTGATCAAGGTTGAAGAGAACCCGGTGGCACTCAGCCGAGCACATCCTCCTCCTATGCATGAGATATTCTCCCCAGCACCACCACTTCAGGGTTCATACACTACCACCACCAATGCTTCTGCGACTAAGAAGAGGCCTCCACAGCCCGAGGCAAATGAGGATAAGGGCCCACTAGTTTTATCCCTACTCCACAAGCCATGACACCACAAGATACTCCTGGAGGCATGGTATTTTGTGTCCCCTGTATCTATACAAGTCCTAGTGTAGAGGTTATCCACACTTAGTCATAGTTGACTCAGCTTGTTCATCAGATCATGCCATGGCTCTGCCTGGCCATTTCAGACTCAGAGGACCATTTGCAGGCATTCACGGCCACTATTATTTAGGACAACATCACTACCACGGATACCCGCATTGACACCTTTGAAGATACAGTAGAGGAAAGCCTGCACATGGCCTGCCATCAGTCTTGATGGCCCAACAGATGGAGATCCAGCAACTTTTTTTCGACATGATAGCAGCGTTGGTAGCGTCGATTGCATTGGTAGTGTCGATTGCACTACCAATGACTACGTCTCCTATGCGAGTGGAAGATCATTTTGCTCCTGAGGAGCCTACTCAGTCATCCCATGGGAAGAGTCCCCGCTCGGATGATAATCCCAATGTTGTATGATTTCAGGTGGAGATGACTGACAAGAGGAACTCGAGCATGACTTGACGACATCTAGATGAGAGGCAGAGATATAAAGAGCTCGAGAGGTAGAATATTAGAGGGGTGATAGCCCCTCTGAACAGAGTGTTGCTGCCGAGCAGACTACCCAGCAGGAGGAAGGTCACCAGACTCAGCCACACACTGGAGCTTAGGTTCCCAAGTATGTTTTTTGACCCCTTTATGTTTTATTTTTCTTTGATTTTGTGCATTGGGGACAACTCACTCATTTTTCAATAGGGTGTGGTTAGTTATAAGCCTCAGTGAAGTCTAAGTAGCTTAGGTCCATAACTACCTCAATTTTTTATCCTGGGTTTTTGTTGCATGTGTTCTTTTTCCCTGTGGATATTTACTTTCTGCTGAACCAGCATATTTAGGATGATTAGATAGTATGTGTAGCATATAGTACTAACATTTTTGGCATATAGCATGTTTTTGTGTTTTATTTAAAAGTGATACCCACCAAAAATTTTGATTGGTAGTCAGATAGCAACTATGCATGTTTTGGTGTATGACATTGTTTGTTCTGATATATGAGGATATAATTGAGATAAAAAGAATGATCTGAGAGTCTTTTGTTGATAATGAATGCAGTACCATGTGACTATGATCTTAACTTGCTAGATTCATGTGTTTTGCTCTAATTCAAAACTTGCCCTGTTACTCTAAGTTAGATCGTAAAGTAATTGAATCAGGAAATGATCTTAGGCCAATTGATCTTAATAGTCTACTTAGCCTAAAATGACCAACCACAACTATGATATGTCCCTTGTTCTTAATATTTGAGTCTTATATGTAGCTATTCTTTGAAAACACCTGATTAACCTAACCTTATCCTTTGTGAAATCCTAAAATTGCCTCTGGTCCTTCCTTGAGCATTGTGAACTTTAACTGAGGCAATAAGCCTAAGTTGATGGTGGCTATCAAAAGTGACCCTAGTTCTGACAGATATTGTGCATCTCAACACAGGCCAAAAACTTAAGTTAAGGATAGTTGGTGTAAAAGTGAAACACAAAATAAGTGGGTAAGTTAGTGATACAGAGAGAAAAATGAAAAATCATGTACTAGGTGCAAGAGAAATAAGTGATGCCTTATTTATAAGCTAAAAAAAATGAAATGTAAAAGCAAGACAAAAGGCTGAAAAGAAAAAGAAGACACCTAGAAAAGCTTGAAATATCCTATATGGAGAATGACTTGAAAATAATAGAGTTGGTAAGGGCAAAAGCGTATAAAAATTAAGTGTCAAGGAGGGCCTTCAGTCACAATTTTCCTAAAATGGCATACCAAAGTCCCCTGAGCCAACATTACAAGCCTAGAAAATCCTAAAGTGATCATATTCCAGGTAGTTGAATGTTTTAGTCATGAGTGTAGGGGCAAGCCTATTGTATTAGGCAGGATATATGAATATCTTTTGTGAGAGTGAGTGATTTTGCATAGTCCCAAGGTTATACAGGACAATACCATTGAGTGTCAGATATAGGACTTCTTTCTGTGAGGGCACTGGCATTGCATTATTAGCACTAGACTTGTTCAGTGATTGTAAATTGTTAATAGTACCTCGCTTGTCACAATTGAGTTGTCATATGCACTAGCCTGTATTGGTTTTCTGGATGGCTATTAGATCTTGTTTTGAAAAGTAGGTGTGGGTATATGATTTGAGATTTATGTGATGTATGTCATTAGGTTGAGGTCTTTATATTACTGTACTATCTATATAGATTGAGTTCGTCATTTGAGGACAAACAATAATTTTATGATGAAGGTGTTAATGTATTGCCAAAATACAACACTTTTGATGCTTAAAACTTGACATTTTGTAGATGTAGTTGGTTTTATGTGTGTTTATGTTTATATTTATAGGATTATAGGTTGTCCTTGATTTTGGGAAAGAGAGCAGAACTTGTTGATTTTTGCTATTATATAAGACCCTTTACAAGGCCGTAGATCATTCTATGAGTCGTAGGGTGGTTTCGTGAACAATTCCAGTGAGGGGCTATTTTCTGAAGTTGATTCTACAAACATGTAGATGAGCCATAGAAGGTTTTACGAGTCGTAGAAGATGGTTCTTGCCTTGAGGATCAGAGATTGGGACTTTCTGAAGTTTCATCTGACAAAATCCACTTTATGGCTCATTAAACACTTTACGAGTCATAAAGGGGTGCCATAGAGTTGAAGTCCCAAATTCTAGCAGCAGAGTACGAGACCTCGATTACAGGTCATGGAATGCAATACAACCCGCAAACCCTTTGTGTATTGCTTGTCGACCATTGGAGATATGAAGTTCACAATGGCACTATGTGATCTAGGTGCGAACAATAATCTGATGCCCCCTATGGTCTACAAGAAGCTTGGATTGGGAGCCTCTACTCTAACGAGCATATGGTTGTTGATGGTTGATCGTATGGTGAAAAAACCCCTGGGATACTATATGATGTGTTAGTAAAAGTTGAAAAGTTCATATTCCCTGTAGACTTTGTTATCCTATATAGCGAAGTTGACTTTGATGCCCCAATTATCTTAGAAAGACCCTTCCTAGCCATCACGCGAGCACTAATGAATATGGAAGCCATCCAACTCAAGTTTAGATTGAACAATGAAGAGTTCGTCGTTACTAACTATCAGGCCATGAAGCGTCCAGATGATATGAAGAGCGAAGTCTGGGCAATTGCTGAAGTTTGAGTAACCAATATTTCCAAGTCGTGCCACGACAATAAATAAGGCAGTAATTGAAAGGAAACTCAATGTTTTTGATGTAATAGTGTAGTTATAGGTTTATTTTTCAGTTTTGGATTCATAGGTAATTTGTTTTCTTGTATTTTGAATATAATTTTGGACATGGGGCTGGTTTCATATAGGGTAACAGTGAGTTCTATGACGTTTATATAGGTATAGGGATAAATTGGCCAATTTTGGCTGAGAAGAACATCAGGAAGTGGCTCTATGACTAGGTCTACAGGCCTAAAACACTTTACAACTCATACTCCACCTCATAAGGGTTTCTAGTGAGCAAAGAGATCATGCACTCCAATCTCAACTTTATGATCCGAAGATAAAGCTACAGGTCTCTATGACCAATCTATGAGTCGTAACTCACTTTACCACTAGTAGATTGCTCCGTAAAACCCATTCGTAGAATCTACAGTTTTGATATTCTACAAAACCATGGTTTATGGGCCATAAATCACTTATAGCCTGTAATTAGTGTTTTGTAAAGTCCAGGCCCTTCAATTTTCAGTTGACCCGGTCAAGGTATAAATAATGGGGTAGAATTATTTTCACCCAAAATTCTAACCTAAATTACAATATACTGGGCCATCCCCTCCCCCACGTAAATCCAACCAGCGATGGTAGTCATAATCCTATTTCCTAGTAAGTTTCTGACAACCTAGGGTCTAGTGCCTAGTCTCCTCATTCATCTTTTTCAACTTAATCACACATCTTAGTATGTTTTCGATTAACTTATAACCTTTAATTTTACTTGTCTTGTATAATTGACTTGGAAGTCACTATGGGAATGGTAGTTTAGACACGAAACTGTCATTTGAATTTAATATGTGATATTTAATTTTGGGTTGCCCTTATTTGAATATTTGTCTAAATCCAGAATTGGGTATCATTTCCTTGATTACATGATTTGAATAGTTGTTGTGCCTGTTGATTCACCCACCATGTGTGATTAATTTATTTTTTGTTTGAATTAGTAGGTGATGACATAGGTGCGTCATCTTGTTGAAATTGATCATAAGTGGTCGGAATTGTAGGGTAAATATGCGTTAACACTTTTAATGGGGTACATGTACTATAGAACATATTGGGGGTAATGGTTCTCGTATGGAAATCATGTGGGTGGGTGTGTTTTTCTTCGATGCTAGTACAATACTTATCGAAAAAGTCATTTGGGGTCTGTTATGATGAGCTTAGAAACTCAGGTAACTCAGCTTTCTTATTCACGGATGGCTTTTACAGCCCGTGAATTATTCAACGAGTTGTAATTGTCCCTCATGCAAGATTTCAGAAACATGAAGTTTCTAAGTACCATTTAGACATGACCTTCTATGAGTTGTAGATTACTTTACTGCTCGTAGATCCTTGCCAAGAATAGATGTACTCACTGGAAATCTCTATGACCCAGTATATGACTTGTAAACCACTTTATGAGTCATACCTGGTCTCGTAGACTTTTCTAGTTACAAAAATTATTTGAAGCACCTTTTTGCAAAAGCTATTTACGGCTCATAGTACCAACTACGGTCCTTAAAGGTTCTTTCATAAAATCCTTCTGCAACTAAAGCCAAATTATTTATGCATTTAAATTTTTTATTTGTAGGGCTAACCAAGGTACGTATATGTTAATGTTTTAGGTACTATGGCCCCTAAAGCAAAAAGGGATGAGATCCTAGCCTTACAGAGGAGGCTCAGAGATGAGCCTTTAGATGATAAGCAAACCCTATCCTGCTATGATCTTGATACTGTATGATTTCAGACGAGGATAACTGAGCAGGAGGAGCTCGAGCTTGCATTGAGGACATCCAGACGAGAGGCATAGATACGGCAAGCTCAAGAGGTAGAGAAGGTGAGGGTGATGGCCTCTCCAAATAGAGTGCTACTACTGAGCAAACTACCTAGTAGGAGGATGGTGGCCAGACTAAGCTACACACTAGCGCTTGGAGACAATGCGTATTTATTTTGATGGGGTATGGGTTTCTATAGGCCTTAGTGATGTCTGAGTAGCTGGGGGCCATAACTACCTAAATTTTTTATCCTGGGGTTTTCTCGCTTGTCTTCTTTTCCCCATGGATATTTACATTTTATTGAACCGGCATGTTTAGTATGCTTAGATAGTATGTGTAGCATATAATACTAATACTTGTGGCATATAGCATGTTTTTATGGTTGTTTGAAAAATGATACCCACCAAAAATTTTGATTAGTAGTCAGATAGAAACCATGCATGTTTAGGTGTGTGACAATGTTTGTTCTAAAAAGCATTATCTGAGAATCTTTTATTGATAATGAATGTAGTGCCATGTGAGTTTGAGCTTAACCTGCTAGATTCATGTGTGTTGCTCTAATTCAGAACTTGCCCTGCTACTCTAAGTTAGATTGTAAATTAATTGGATCACGAAAAGATCTTAGGTCATTGTTCTGAATAGTCCACTTTGCCTAAAATGACCAACCAAAACTATGATATGTCAATTGTTCCTAATATTTGACCCTAAAATGTACCTATTCTTTGAAAATACATGATTAACCTAGCCTTATCAATTGTATAATCCTAAAATTGGTCTTGGTTCTTTCTTGAGCATTGTGCACCTTGACTGAGGCAATAAGCCTAAGTTGAGGGTGGCTACAAAAAGTGGCCCTGGTTTTGAGGACTGGTATTATGCACCTCAACACAAGTCAAAAGCCTAAGTTGAGGTTGGTTGGTGTAACAATGAAACACAAAAATAAGTAGGTATGTTAGTAATATAGAGACAAAAAAGAAAAATCATGTATTTGGTGAAAGAAAAATAAGTGATTCCTTAGTTATGAGCTAAAAAGAAAAGCAAAGCGTAAAATCAATGTAAAAATTGAAAAGAATGAAAAGAACACACCCTGAAAAGCTTGAAAAAGTCAAAGAGAGAATGAGTTGAAAATAGTAGACTTGATAAGGCAAAAGTATAGAAAAACACAATGTCAAGGAGGGCCTTTAATCACTATGCTTCTGCAATGTAATACCAAAGCCCCCTGAGCCTACGTTACAAGCCTAGAAAGTCCTAATGTGACCCTAGTCCAGTTAGTTAAAGGTCTTAATCATGATTATAAGGGCAAGAAAAAGGTATTAGGTAGGATTTATGAATATCTTTTGTGAGAGTGAGTGATTTTGCATAGTCCCAAGGTTATAAATGAAAACATCATTGAGTGTCAGGTATGGGGACTTCTTTCTGTGAGGGAACTTGCATTACATTGTTAGCACTAGATTTGTTAGGTGATTGTGAATTGTTGATAGACCTCGCTTGTTATTGTTATGTTGTCACATACACTAGCCTGCATTGATTTGCTAAATGGCTATCTGATCCTATTTTGCAAAGTTGGTGTGGATGTTTGAGTTTGAGATTTATGTGATGTATATCATTGGATTGAGGTCTGTGTGTTACTGTATTATCTACATAGATTGAGTTTTTTACTTGAGGACACACAACAATTTGAAGTTGAGGGTGTAGATGTACTGCCAACGTACAACAGTTTTGATGCTTAAAACATGAAATTTTGTGCATTCTCAATGCAATGTTAGTTGGCTTTATATGTTTTTGTGTTTATATTTGCAGGATTACAGGTTGGACTTGATTTTGGGAAAAAGAGCAGAAGTTGTTGATTTTTGCTATTATATGAGACCCTTTATAGGTTGTAGATCATTCTAAGGATCGTAAGGTGGTTTCATGAACAATTCAATTGAGGGGTTATTTCTGAAGTTCATTCTACGAACATGCAGATTAGCCGTAGAAGGTTTTACGAGTCATAGAAGATGGACCATGCCCTGAGGATCAAAGATTATATCTTTTTGAAGTTTCATCAGATAAAAACCCCCTTCACGAGTTGTAAAGCTCTTCACGAGTCATAGAGGTTATCGCAGAGTTGAAGTCCCAAATTCTAGTAGTGGAGTACAAAACCCTAATTACGGGTCGTGGAACAATATGGCCCGTGAACCCCTTTTGTATAGCGTGCCAACCAGCATTCATATTCTGTTTAGGACGTATATTTTAAATATTATAACTAGGGTTTTTAGGTTATTTTTCATAATTTTTTGCCTAGTACTCAGAGAACTCAGTAATTAGAGAGAAAAAATTATGAGATCACATTGGAGAGTCTTTGAGAACATTTCTATTTAAATTTCATCTCTAAGCTTGTCATTCTTATTGAATTTTGATTTGGTTGTTCTTAATCCTAATATGTAAGTGTTCAATAATATTTTCTCGATCCATAATTCTTGCATCTACACAAGGTATGAGCAGCTAAATCCACAATTAGGATTGTGGAAACCATGCAGAACTAACAAAGTAAAACTAAATAATTCATAATTCTCAAAATATATGTAGGCATGTATTAATTAACTCTCTTAGTTTTGCATGTTTTCTAGTTATGGCCAACATTAGAACCCGTCTAGTGTTACTGGCTAGACTAAGGTAGTAATGAATAGGAAAAGAGATTAATTAATATGATTCGATTAATGTGTTCTCATCTAATAAACAAAACTAGGCCAAGGGGAGGTTGTATTGGGACTAATCTGTAAGGGTTAATAATGCACACTATGGATATGGGTCATGTCACATTATGAAATTCACCTCTCACATTTGACCAAAAGGCTTGGTAACTATATTCTAGAAAAGAATTAGGTTATCTGGTGATATTGAGTTAGGGAATCATGGGGAAGACAATACCCTAGTTTCTTTACGTATTGAATTCTCTCTTGTGTTAGTTAGTTTAGTTTCATTTTGCATAGATTATTGCAAACATCTAGCCCTTGGGGAAATAAATTGGTTAACCGCTCGAATTGTGATCATTGCATTCTCTTAAGTCTACATATTCTATGACACTCCACATTTTTACATGTACTAATGCTATGGAATAAATGATGTTCTAGTTTGGTCAACTTAGCATCAATTCTTGAAAGTTCTTGATTCTTGTGTTAGCGGGCGATATGGGCGCCTAACGCTTCAGAGGGTCTTATCTATATGTGCTTTATGTTAAAATGAGGATATCACAATCCTAAAGAAAGTAATGGAATTAAGGTGTTTGTATGAATTAATAATCTAGTAGGTGAGTTACCTACTTGCTTAGCTTGAATGTGCTAGCTAAACGGAGACGAGGTTCGACGTCAAATTTGTCCAAGTCCGATTATCAATAAAGTTTGTGTTAATGTTGTAACTTTAGCTTATGTTTTGACAACATAAGTGGACTTAATTTTCAGTTTGGGAAGCATAGAAAATGGGACCAAGCCCATCCCAATTCATTGGTAATTTTGGCCCAAAGTAACTAAAGGGAAATGAGAAAAATGGGAAACAAAAGGCCCATCAGAATTAGAACCCAATTTGGCTCAATTTTGAAGTCCAAGCTGCTGCATAACTAGCCTTTTTATTTGTGGTAGTAAGTGGTCTTATATGGTCAAAAATCCCAAGGAAATTCGTCCAAATGAGGCCCTTTAAGAGGGGATTATAAGCAGAAAATTTCAGTCCCCATTTAGACTTAGAAAATTTAAACTTTCCCCATTTTCTCTCTACACATTTCTTGACCTAGCAGCAGCAGCCAAAGGATCTCTTAGGCTTCATAAGGAGATGCTCAACTTTGAAGATAAACGTAAGTGGTTATAATTGTGTTTTTGGTAAGGTTTCCTCATAATAATCATGAAGTATATGATAATATGGTATGCTGAAAATTCTGGAAAGCATGTGTCCAGAAAATTGCTGCACTCTTACCTTTCATTTTAGTGGTCTCTAAATGGTTTGTGGTCTGTATTATAAAGATAATTTGATGTTCTTAACATGATTGGAGTTGTAGACATTAACCTAAGGTTGTTGCCCAGATTTTGGTTTCATTTAACAAATGAGTTTTATTGTGCTATCTTAAGTGTGATGTTGGTTGGAAGTTGTGGGTTATTGGATATAAAGCTATTAGATCATGTTCTTAATAACTTCTTGGGTGTTGTTTGAAGACTAGATTAGTACTATATGTATGAGTAAATTTTGTTGGAATAGTTTGGTTAGAGTTGTAAAAGGTTTGGAAATGTCGTCGTCAAATGTAGCAAAGAGGAGGAGTAATGTTATGTTGTCCATTTGTAAGTTATGTAGAATTATAGTATGTTATTCCACGACTTACCCCTAATTTGAGACTATTTTTGGATTATATAAAGACAGGTTTTATGTGATAAAATCATTTGAAATAATTTTGGTAAAGTTAAAACAGTTCCGGGATTGTTGACGTCGAAGTATGGTGAAAGAATATATCATTGTGCCGCTTGTTTGTATGTTCGGAAGAATTGTTGTGTATTGTGTTTTGTGGATTGTTGAAGATGTACATGACATGTACATAATAATGGTTGTTATAAAATACATTTGTAAGTGAAAAGGTTGAAGAAATATCTTTGCGTCACAAATTCAAAGCATGTTGTCCGGGTGATCGTTTTAATTATATTGGACTGCCTAGAAGTATTGTGTTGCTGCTAATACTAGTTTTATTGCCTAATATAGTGTAGATAAATATTTGAGGGGAAAGGCAGCCACTCTAGGGTAGTAACAAGGTTATACAACGAGGTATGTAAGGCTACTTGATTTCATATCATTTGGCATGAAACATAGATCCTTCGATAAGTAAAGGCATTTATCTACTCCAACATAACAAGCAACCATCTATCAACTCTTACACATGTTCATATGCTCCTATATGTAGTATCCTTCAAATCTATATACATACATGGATACCAAGTACATGAGTTGTTTTATTTGATACGCATTTCATTGCTTATATAACATACTCTCTTTAATGCCATGTTGTCGTGAATGTTTATTTTCACATTATATATTGCATATACAAGCCGAAATCTCCAATACTATGACTACTAAAAGAATAATCTCAAACATAATTGAAAGATTAAGTATACAGTTTCTGATAGGTGGTAGCCCGAGGGGTGGAGCATCACCTAGCCAGAGACGATCCTATCACGGGTGGTAGCCCAAGGGGTTAAGGAATAACCTAGCCAGGGACGTTCTTGATACAGTTTACCACTAATAAGTTGGTCATTTACAGTTTATGATGTGTACAGATTTTACAGTTAAGGTAAAGAAATATAAAGAACATAAAGTATACGATCCTAAAGTATATATAAAGGTGGTCTCTTATTCCACACCTGTGCATAATTCATTTGAAGTTGTTACTTCATATACAGTATTTCATTCCTTACATACTCAGTACATTATCTCGTATTGACGTCCCTTTCGGGGGACCTACATTTCATGCTGCAGGTACAGGTGCTAGTAGATCTCCCCAGTAGAGTCCAGGACATTCAGCTGTTGTTACCAAGCTCCAGGTTGCTCCGGAGCTTTGTGTGTGTCTAAATTTTATATGTTTGTTTTATGTTATGAGTTGAGGCGGGGCCTGTCCCGACCCTTAACAGATACTCTCTTATTTAGAGGCTTTATAGACTATGTAAATTAAAGTGTGATCATGTTTTGTACTTTCGACACCATGGCCCCATGGGCTAGTCATATGCATTTTCTTTTGGGCGTGTATCACTGTTTACTTGCATAAAGACATGTTGAGTATACAAATAGAAAGTGCATAGGTACAGGTTGTTTCTCGCGAGCTTTATCGGCAACAAGTGCCGGCCAGCCCTAATAGGACTTGGGGCGTGACAGAAGTGGTATCAGAGCAGGTCATCCTAGGGAGACTACAAAGCAGTGTCTATGTAGAGTCTTATTTATCGATGTGTTGTGCACCGCATTTATAAGCAGGAGGCTATGTGGCATTTAAGAGTTGTTACTTTCCTTTCATTCTTTAGATCATGCCATAGGGATAGGTGAGTTATGTCTAATTCCTAGATTGTTTTGTACAGCTAACAAGTATGCCAGAAACTAGGAAGAGCAAAGGTAAAGGAAAGGTAGTAAAAGTGGTGGTTAGTTCGCATAGTCATGTGAGACCACGAAACGAGGCTCAAGATGAGTCTCTTTCACGGACATCTCTAAGACCTCCAGCTCCTGATAAACTCAGAAATAATGAAGTTCCCCAGAACAACCTATTGATGCTACAGTGTAGGATTTGTGAAATGCAGTTCAACTACTTACTCGCATAGTTGCTGGGCAAAGCCAAAAATAGGAAGGTCCAATTGTGGGTACAGGTGGTGCAAATAGGATAGCTGGCGTGAGGATACGTGATTTCCTTAATTTGGACCCTCCAGCCTTCACTGGGTCTGATCCTAATGAAGATCCCTAAGACTTTATTGATTAGATTCAGCACACTTTAGATGTCATGCATATGAGTGGTACAAAAGCTGTTGAGTTAGCGGCATACAGGTCGAAGGGTATGGCTGTATTGTGGTATGAAACTTGGAAGCAATCCAAAGATATAGATGCTCATCCAACCACCTGGAAAGAGTTCAAAGAGGCCTTTCTTGATCATTATTTGCCATTAGAGATACGAGAGGCCTGTGCAAACAAGTTCTTGAACCTCTACCAAGGGAATATAAGTGTGGGGGGTATAGTCTGCAATTTAATTCTCTATCCCGGTATGCTCCTAATGTAGTTGCTATTATGGCAGACAGAGTTCAACGATATGTAGATAGACTAGATACGTATCTGGTCAGAGATTGTACCATTGCTGCATTAAATAAAGATATGG
Source organism: Solanum ossicruentum (assembly GCA_025774065.1). Lineage (NCBI taxonomy): Eukaryota > Viridiplantae > Streptophyta > Magnoliopsida > Solanales > Solanaceae > Solanum > Solanum ossicruentum. Next base: position 212 of record JAOTQR010137186.1, on the reverse strand, counting down.
ATATAGGGAGTGCAAGCTTTTGCGCAGAAATTGGAGGATCAAAGGCAAAGGAGAAGGACATAGGAGTTAAAAAGGGCACAGTGTAACACCCCACATTTTATATGTACTAATGCTATTTAAATAAATCATGTTATAGTTTGGTCAAATTTGCATCAATTCTTGAATGTGCTTGGATCTCGTGTTAGTGGGCGATATGTAAGTCTAAATGCTTA
>JAOTQR010137175.1:0-21138 GCA_025774065.1 Solanum ossicruentum | reverse complement strand
ATATTTAATGGTTTCCTAATTTTTCATAAAATCAGGTGGCGACTCTATTTTCTTTTGAAATTTCGAAAATTGGTTTTTACTTAAATTAATTGAGTTTAAACTAAATTTTGATTTTTCTCTTTCAAAATAAAAGTCATTTTTCGGCATAACACTCATAAGCATTTCAATACATCAAGAATTTCTATCACGCAGCCCCTATGGGCAAGAACACTCAGCTCATCTCATCGTCTATCAACTCAAAGAGTAAGATTATGCCTTCAAACTAAGGTTCAGTCTCATTAGGCTCTAAGAACACTAATTCCGTCTATTTCAGCAATCAATACACTCATCTCAGAACTCAGACTCCAACAATCAACACATTCAGACAATCAAGGCTCTAGACATTACCTCTAAGTTTGTTCTTGAAGTCTTTAGCAGAGAATTTATGTAGGGTAAATACATAATCACCTAATAATGCATGAAAACAGTAATTTAAAGCATGATGATCATCAATTTAAGATAATATATAAGAATTAAAGATGGATTTTAAAGATACCTTTCAAGAATTACAGTTCAAGACTTCTCAACTATCAACTATCATCCTACTATATGTTTTGGGGCACATGGAAGAACAATTCCATATTTTGGGTAGCCTTTACATACCTGGAATGAAGATTGTTCGAATCTTCAAAGAAATCTTGACATGGACTAAAAACTCTTAACCCTTTCTTCTTCTCCTCTCTCAAACTTAAGAAAAATATGGGTTTTGAACCCTTTATTCGCTAATAAACGAACTCTAAAACACGTTTTAAGACTTAAAAAAGGGTTAGGAGTATCCAAAATACCCTTCTCGTAATTAAAAGAAAAATTTTAAAATTGATGTGCTGGTCCATGACGCGCCAGGGGCGCGGACCAGTACATTTTCGCCATTTTCTGAAAATTTGAATTCCCATCGAAAAAAAAAAAAAAAAAAAAAGAGAAGTGTTGCTCCGCGCCCCCTTCGCGTCTCGCCAAGGGCATGGATAGACATTGTTTCGCCATTAATTAGCGAAAATTATTTTTCTATCTGGTTGCTCTTAAATCGGGTCAAGGCCACTTTCCAACTCAATTTTTTGCGCTGATCGCAAATCTGGTCTCGAATTTTTACTCGGAGCTTTGGAAAATGCGTTGTGCACATGATTACTAGGGGCATTTCAGTAATTTTATAGGGTATTACAAAAACTATACATCGAAGGTAATTTTTTTTGCATATTACATTTAATAAATAATAATTTTATTTATACTTGGATTTCAAAAGTTCTTAGATTCTAACATATTTAATTTAATTATGATATTAGATTATTGGGATATAGGAGATCCAACTTATCAATGTGAATATTGTGGTGCATACTTTTGGTAAGAAGAAACAATTGAGAAGACGTATACAAAAAAAAAAAAAAAAAAAAAAAAAAAAAAAAAAAAAAAAAAACCTATTTTCACTTTGTGTTGTGGTAATGGAAAGATAAAGCTTCCAAGTCCAAAGGATCCTCCTACTGTACTAAAAAAAATTATTATTTGGATCAGGTAAATGACTTTCAACATAATATACTTATAATATTTACATATATGTGTGTATGCGTTTCTACTGTATACATAACAATAATTAATTGAGGTGATAAAAGTAATCATTTCAGAGAGAATATCTGAATTTATAATTCTATATTTTCATTTACATTGATGGGAGGAAAAATTGATGCATCTATCAATCAAAACCAGGGACCTAGAATATTCAGATTATGGAAAGTTTATTGCCTACTGAGGGATCTACTCCAAAATTTGCACAACTATATATTTATGATACTGAAAATGAGGTAGAAAATTAAATTAATGTCATAAAGTGAGTATTATTATTATTATTATTATTATTATTATTATTATTATTATTATTATTATTATTATTATTATTATATATTACTCAATCACTATTATCTACATTTAACTATTTCTTTTTGTAGTCGTGGTGAAAGCAAGAATCAGATTCATGTTCAAATTGTGAATGAATTGAAGGATATGCTAGATCAACATAATGTTCTTGCAAAGACATTATAGATTTCAAGTTGATCAAAGTACAAATGTTAAACGAAGACTGATTGAAAAAAGCGGAATTAGATAGAAGAAGATATAACTTGCCATCAGTTTTAGAGGTAGCAGCTTTGATTGTCGGTGATTTTGAACCAATATGTTTTGACAGGAATATAATAAATGAAAGGCAAACTGGACAACTTCAACGAATAAATGAATTGAATGCAACATATTTAGGTTTCCAATATCCATTACTACTACCTTACAGTGAAGATGGATATAGAAAATTGAGAGCTGACTTTTATAAAGGATTAGAAGAAATGGTTTTGCATGGAGACACAACCTTCTTCTCAAGGAAAAAGAGTTATATTGTCTTCTTCTTTTCTGGAGGTACACGTTACATGCTGCAAAATTATCAAGGTGCAATGGCAATATGTAAATGGGCTGGATATCCTGATCTATTCATTACATTTTACTTGCAATCCTAATGACCTGAGATTACTAGATTTGTGAAGAGAAGAAGATTGTCTCCAGAAGATCAGCCAAACATTATTGCAAGAGTCTTTAAAATTAAGTTAGATAACTTGATAAAGGATATGCGAGACAAAAAATGTTTTGGACAAATAAAATCAGGTATGAATTTTTTCAGCTTCTTTATATTTTATATAATATCGTTGTACCATCATTATTTATTTTTTATTTAAAATAACAACAAAAATTAATATAGTATTTATTCTTTGATTCAGTTATTTATACTGTTGAATTTCAAAAGTGTGGATTGCCTCATGCACATATCTTGTTGTTTCTGCATAATAAATCTCCGAATATTGCTGAAATTGATGAGATTATTTCAGCTGAATTGCCTGATAAAGTGCTTGATCTGAATTATTATGCCTCTGTTACAAATTTCATGATTCATGGCCATGTGGTTCTGTGAGAAATCATCTCCTTGCATGCAAAATGGAAATTGTACGAAGCATTTTCCAAAAAAGTTTACTTCATCAACCTCACTTGGCGAAGATGGGTACCCTATATACAGAAGAAAAGATGATGGCAGATCTACAAAGAGATCAGGCATTGATCTCGATAATAGATATGTTGTTCACATAATCGATTTTTATTAATAAAATATGGATCGTATATTAATGTTGAATAGTGCAATCAATCAAGGTCAATTAAATACTTATTCAAGTGTGTTAATAAAGGCCATGATCATGTCACAACTGTTTTTTGTGATGGTGAAAATTCTTCAGATTCTAAAAGAGTTGATGAAATAAATATGTATTATGATTGTTGGTATATATCACCATGTGAAACAGCTTGAAAGATATTCAAATTTCCAATCCATCATAGAGAACCTTCTGTTGAAAGGTTATCTTTTCATTTACTAGGCAATTAACATATCATATTTTCATATGGCAATCCACTTGATGTTGTTATCAACAGACCAACAATAAAGGAATCAACGTTTTTAAGTTTGTTTGAAGCAAATAAGGAATTTCCTGAAGCAAGAGAATTAGCCTATGCAGAATTTCCTTTAAAATTTGTTTGGAAGCAACAATCTAAGAGATGGGAGAAAAGAAAAACTTCTATATTTTCAATTGGAAGAATTTTCTTTGTTCCAGCAGGACTTGGTGAGCAATATTATCTTAGATTGTTATTAAATGTTGTTAAAGGTCATACTTCTTATGAGGATATCAAAAGAATAAATGATGTTGATCATGAGACCTTTAGAGATGCATATTATGCCTTTAGACTATTGGATGATGATAGAGAATATATCGATAAGTCATTGGGGAATGTCATCATATCTAAGGCAATTATTTTCTATGTTACTCAAATTAAATTCAATGTCGCGTCAAGAAGTAGTTTGGCAATCAACATGGCATTTATTATCAGAAGATATTCTCTCGGAAGAAAGAAGAGTATTAGATAACCCAAGTACTTAATAATGCTTTACATTTAATTTGATCTTATTATTATATTATTAAAATTGTATATGATTTTTTTTTTTGAAATTTATTGTTATATTTATGTTTATATATTAATTTGTTATATGTTTATGTACAATTCCAGAAGCTTTTCTAACGGATGCAAATTTGAAGAATCGTTGCTTGCCAAAAATAGAAAGCCTTCTAAAAGATTGTGGAAGAACATTTTTAGATTTTCCTTCAATGTCAATACTTGTTTATCATGAGGCTGAGGTTGACATCACCAACAAAATAATCCGTGATGAAATGTGTTACAATAAACAAGCTTTAACTGGTGAACATCAACAATTGGTCCTAAATTTAACTGATGAACAGAAATTAGTGTATAAAAAGATAATGAAAACTATGAATGATAATCTTGGTGGATTTTTCTTTTTATACGGATTTGGAGAAAGACTTTTATTTGGAAGACACTATCATCTGCTATAATATCTAAAGGAGATATTGTGTTAATGTTGTATCAAATGAAATTGCATCTCTTTTGTTATCAGGTGACGGAATAGCACAGTCAAGATTTGTAATTTCGTTAAATATAACAGAAGATTCAACATGCAATATAAAACAAGGAATTCCTTTAGCAGATTTGATAGTCAGGACTAAACTGATTATATGGGATGAGGCATCAATAAGGAACAAGTATTGTTTTGAAGCTCTGGATAGAACTTTAAGAGACATTGTCAGCTATACAGATGCATCAAAGGCAGAATTACCATTTGGAGGTAAAACAATTATTCTTGGAGGTAACTTCAGACAAATACTTCCCATGATCCCAAAAGGTAATAGGCAAATTATTATTAATGCAACTCTTAATTGATCATGTTTATGGTCAAATTGTCAATTATTGACACTAATAAATAATATGAGATTGCATAGAAATGACACTGGATCTGATTTGAAAGAGTTGAAGAATTTTTCTGATTGGATATTGGCAATTAGAGGTGGAAAGATTGGTAGTTGAGTTAGTGGAATTGATACAGTTCAAATCCCAAAAGATCTTTTAATAACTGGGTGTATATCATGCCCCAGGAGGGTACTCTAGGTGTAACTAACACTAGAAAATTATTACTAGTCTCCAAACGAACCACCTAGTCTCATCGCACTCTCGCAACCAATTCATCAGCGAAAGACAACAAAGAAACAATGAATGCTCAGTGGGCTATCATCTTGGCCTATCATAAGGAGTACGAAATAAAAAGGGAAATCTTAGTATAATGAAGGGAAAAGGGGGAAAAGAACCCCAAACATCAACCATCACACGTTTATATCTATGAAGCCTCTACAACTACTGTCTAAAAAGATACCATGATAGGTCATGGCTACCACAATCAAATAAATAACTCTAAATAGGTAGAAGATAAATATGCCCTCCAAAAGCAAGCGAGGACTCACCAAGTCTCTGTCTGGGGATCTGTAAACCTCAACAATTAGCTTGCTGAAGTCCTCTGTCTAAAAAATCTACATCATAAAATGATGCAGCACCAAAGGGGCATTAGTACGTGAAATGTACTGTATGTGAAATGGGCTAAAGTAAACAATAGTATATGACATCAGCTCATCAATCACTCAACCTCAACATTAGAGTAAGGAATAGAACTCTAACACATCACAATCAATCAAGACTCATGTTATCCTATCAACATCAGAATACTATCATCAGGGGATCTATCTGGAAGTTTCTTGGACCTACACCTATCGCCTATGAGCCGGTGATAGTACAACGAAGCGATATCATTGCGCCATCTACCCAGTGTCGTGCCCGGGTAAAAAGGCGTACATTAGGGGTTTATAATAACATCAAGTCCTCATTTGGGACTAAGGAAACCTTCGTTCTCACGGTCCATTCCTCTGCTACGTTGGCCATATAGTTAATGAGTGTGACTGGGACTCACTTTTACCCATTTTCGATGCTCAGTACTCCTCCCAGGACTCAACATGCTCATAAACACCATTATCAAAGTTTTCTTATTGTTTAGCCTTTTTTGGACAAGGATATCATCTCATCTCATCATTTATCAACTCAGGACTATTAGGATCACTCTTTAAAACTCATGTGTGACCTCCTAAAAGCTCCAAGGTACTCACACTCCATCTATTTCAGCAACATTATCATCAGTACTCACTCAAATCAAAGCCCATACTCCATCAATCATGCATACATAGGTAATCCGGGCTCTAGACATAAACCCCTAGCTTCATTCATGGATTCTTTAGCAATTAAATATGCATACACAATAGCTCAATAAATTAGTGAACAAATAATTAAAGTTATGATGTCCATCTACTTATGAAATTACATGCAGAATAATAGTAGTTTTCAAGATAGCATTCAAGAAGACTATAACATATACCCATCACCTATCAACTATCAACTTAATCGATTCATGGGGGCACATGGGAGAACAATCCCATATTTTGGGTAGCCTTTACATACTTGGGATGAAGATTGTACTAATCTTCTATAAGAATTCGGACCCAACCTTTGAAACCCTCAATTCTTTCTTCTTCTTCTTCTCTCGGTTCTCCCATTGAAACTTAGAAAAAATGGGTTTTTGAAATCCTTCATATGAGTTGAAGACTTAAAAATACATTTTGAGACTTAAAAACACATTTTGAGACTTAAAAATGGGTTGGAAATATCCAAAATACCTTTCTCGTATTTAAAAGAAAAATCGCCAGAAGAATTGTACTGGTCTCTGATGCGCTAGAGACGCAAACCACTACATTTTGCAAAATTTCTGAAAATTTTAAATTCTCATCGAAAAATAAAATTAAAAAAAGGATCAAGTGTTGCTCCGCGCCCCCTCCGTGTCGCACCAAGGGCGCGGATAAACACTGTCTTGCCATTAGTTAGCAAAAATTATTTTTCGCTCCGGTTACTCTTAAACCTAGTCGAGACCATTTTACCACTCGATTTTTTGTGTTGATCTCAGATCTGGTCTCGGATTTCCCATCGGAGCTTTGGAAGACTCATTATGCACACGATTACATTTTAGGAGCATTTTGGTAATTTCACGGGGTGTACATCATCTCCCCCTTGGGATCATTCATCCTCGAATGATGAGTAAAAGTAGATTAAAGCACGAGTAACATCAAAACTCATCTCATTCCTCACTCAGGAATACTCTAACTCTCAACTATCCATCACCTACCAATTCTCTCTTAGACTCGGGAATTAGAATCCATGCATCAACTCAAGAAAGAAATTTCAATAGCTTTAAGAATAGGGACATTACCTTTGACATCATCATCATTTGGCATGAATAGATGAGGTTATTTGAGTTCCATTGCTTCCTTAGCTTCCCAAGCTGCTTCTTCAACAAATTGATTTCTCTATAGAACTTTGACGGAGGCTATCTCTTTGTTCCTTAGCTTACGAACTTGTCGATCAAGGATTTGGACTGGAATTTTTCTTCGTAAGCTAGGCTATCCTTCACTCCTTTACTCTCAATAGGGATTGCCAAAGCAAGATCTCCCAAACACTTTTTTAGCATTGACACATGGAACACCGTGTGAACTCCATCTAACTTGGAAGGCAAGTCCAACTCATAAGCGACCTTCCCAATCCTCCTCAAAATCTGATATAGTCCAACATAATGCGGACTCAATTTCCCCTTCTTACCAAACCTCATGACACCCTTCATGGGTGACACCTTCAAGTAATCTCAATCATCCACCTCAAACTCCAAGTCTCTTTTTCTCACATCCGTATAAGACCTCTGACGACTTTGTGCTATCTTCAGTCATTCTATAATGACTTTCACCTTCTCCATAAACTGGTGAACAAGATCAGATTTAATCAATTCAGCTTCACCAACCTTGAACTAGCCAATTGGGGACCTATATCTCCTGCCATATAATGCCTCGTAAGGGGCCATCTGAATGTTGGCGTGGTAGCTATTGTTGTACGCAAACTCAATCAATAGTAGATGGTCATCCCAATTACCCTTGAAGTCAATGACACATGCTCTCAATATATCCTCTAAACTTTAAATGGTGCGTCTGCCTGCCCATCCGTTTGAGGGTGGAGAGTAGTGCTCATATGTAATTTCGTGTTCACTCCGTTCTGGAAGGATCTCCAAAATTGGGAGGTGAATTGAGCTCCTCTGTCCGAGATGATGGACAAAGGAACCCCGTGCAACCTCACAATCTCACGAATGTAAAGTCAGGCATTCTCCTCAGTCGTGTTAGTCATCTTGACTACCAAGAAGTGGACTGATTTAGTCATCTTGTCAAAAATCACTCATATCGAATCATGCTGCTTTCGAAATCTTGGCAAGCTAGTAATGAGATCCATGTTGATCATCTTGCACTTCCACTCAGGAATTTCAAAGTTCTGAGTTAATCCACACGGTCTCTGATGTTCAACCTTGACCTGTTGATAATTGGGGCTCTTAGAGACAAATTCAGCAATGCCTTTCTTCATCCCATTCCACCAATAGACTTCTCTCAAGTTGCGGTACATTTTGGTTGAACCGGGTGAATGGAATATATAGAGCAATGAGCTTCGGCCATGATCCAATCTCGAACATCGTCAACATTGGGTACGCACAATCTTTGTTGATACCTCAACACCCCATCTCCGCCTTTGGAGAAAATCATCACCTTCTACTTGTGAACCGCTTTTTTCAATGGGAACAAGACAAGGTGTCTTGCTTTTGTTTCACAATCTCTTGGATGTACATCCTGGCGTACTCCTCCGCAGTGTTAGTTGTCTTAACTGCTAAGAAGTGAGCCAATTTAGTCATCCTATCCACAATCATCCATATTGAATCATGTTTCTTTCGATATCTCGGTAGACCAGTAATGAAGTCCATATTGATCATCTCCCACTTTCTTTCCAGAATCTCAAAATTTTGAGCTAATCCACATGGCCTTTGGTGCTCAACTTTCACCTTACTTACAGTTCGGGAACTTGGAAACAAATTCAATAATATCCTGCTTCATTCCACCCCACCAATAGACTTCTCTCAAGTCGTGGTACATTTTGGTAGAGCCTGAATGAATGCAATACCTAGTGCTATGAGCTTCAACCATGATTCTATCTCGTATACTATCAACATCTTGGACGCACAATCTACTTTGGTACCTCAACACCTTATCTCCCCCTTTGGAGAAGATCATCACTTTCTATTTATGGACAACATCCTTTAATTGGAGTAGGATAGGATCTCGATCTTGTTTTTCTTTCACCTCTACCACCAAGGATGAAGCAGACCCGTTCTGGACATTAACTCCTCCCTCATCATTCTCCTCACGTTGGACTCCTAATCGAGCTAACCGATGCATTTCTTTAGCTAGCTCCTTCTTTCCTACCTCCACATGGGCTATGTTACCCATTGACAACCTGCTAAGAGCGTCAGCAACAATGTTAGCTTTACCTGGATGGTAGAGAACGCTCATGTCATAATCCTTGAGTAACTCTAACCATCTTCTCTGTCGCAAGTTGAGCTCTTTCTGACTGAAGACGTACTATAAGCTCTTGTGGTCAGTGAACACATCCACATGCACTCTGTACAAGTAGTGGCGCTAGATTTTGAGTGAGAACACCACCGCCGCCAACTCAAGATCATGGGTTGGATAGTTCCTCTCATGAATCTTAAGTTGTCTGGAAGCATAGGCTATCACCTTTCCTCTCTGCATCAACATACATCCCAATCTAACTCTTGAAGCATCAAAATAGATCACAAAATCTTCTGTTCCATCGGGCAAGGTTAGGACTGGTGCAGTAGTTAGTCTAGTCTTCAACTCTTGAAAACTTTTTTCACGCTCATCGGACTACTGAAACTTGACCTTTTCCTGAGTCAACTTTGTCAATGGTGAGGACAAGGAAGAAATTCCCTCAACAAATTGGCGGTAGTAGCCTGCTAACCACAAGAAACTCCTTATGTCGGTTGGAAAGGTTGGTTTGGGCCAACTCTTAACCACTTCAATCTTTTGAACATCCACTCGAATACCATCACCAAAGATAATATGGCCTAGTAAAGCCATAGATTTAAACCAAAATTCACATTTCGAAAACTTTACATACAACTCATGGTCCTTAAGGGTTTGAAGGACGAATTTGGGGTGTTTTGTATGCTCCTCTTCATCTCTTGAATACACCAAAATATCATCAATAAATACAATCACGAATATATCTAGATACTGTATAAACACTCTAATCATCAAATTAAAGGTTGCGGTGCATTCGTCAACCAAAGGACATGACCAAGAACTCAAAATGGCCATATCTAGTCCTAAAGGTTGTCTTTGGAATGTCAAATTCCCTCACTTTCAGCTGATGGTAACCGGATCGGAGTTCTATTTTTGAGAAACAAGAGGTACCCTGAAGTTTGTCAAACAAGTCACCTATCCTTGGGAGAGGATACTTGTTCTTTATAGTGACCTTATTCAGTTGCCTGCAGTCAATACACATTTTGAGAGACCCATCTTTCTTTATAACGAATAGGACAAGAGCACCCCACAGAAAAACACTCAACCTTATACAGCCCTTCTCTAACAAATCTTTCAACTGCTCCTTCAATTCTTTCAGTTCAGTAGGGCCCATCCTATAAGGTGGAATTGAGATACGCTGGTTATCAAGAAGAACATCAATCTCAAAATCAATCTCCCTATCAGGAGGGACTTTGGGCAGATCCTCAAGAGACACTTCTGGAAATTCATTCATGATCGGAACTGACTCCAGAGTTGGGGGCTCAACATCATCAGATTTAACCCTTACAAAGTGGTAAATACACCCCTTAGCAATCATCGTTCTAGCTCTAAGGTATGAAATAAACTTTCCTTTAGGTGCTACAAAATCACCCTTCCACTCTAGAACCGGTTCATTTGGAAATTGGAACTTAACGATTGGGACTTTACAATCAATTGAGGCATAACAGGCGTGGAGCCAATCAATGCCGAGGATCAAGTCAAAATTAGTCATATCTAACTCAATCAGATCAATGATAGTATCCCTATGATGGATGGACACTACACAAGCTCTATAGACTCTATCAGCTCGAATAGACTCACGCACGGGAGTAGAAACATCAAAAGATTCAAGAAGACTCTCAGGGGTTCTATCAAATCTACTGGCCACATAAAGAGTTACAAAAGATAATGTGAAACCAGGATCCATCAACACATAACAATCAATAGAAAAGACTCGAATCATACCCGTCACAACATCTGGGGAGTTCTGCTGATCATGTCAATTGCCCATAGCATACAAATAGTTTGTAGCTTCGCTTGTGCCTGAAATGGTACCTCTCTAATTCCCCGTAGCTGGAAGGCTAGTGTAGAAGATTGAGCCCGGTCATCTCGCTTTGGACAGTATCTCTGATAATGCCCTACTTAACCACACCAGAAGCACACATCAGTCCTCTCACGATACCTACCCAAGTGTAGCTTACTGCATGTACCACATGGTGGATTTCCTCGTGAACCTTGAGCCACACTAGCTTTGGACAGAGACCCACAGGCTCAAACATTCTAAGATTTCTGATCATTTCTGACTCTAGGTGTAGGTGCACTAGCAGATGATGGTGCTGGAAACCAATTTCCATTGCCTCTCTTTCCAACCGTATGGCTTGATGTTTTAGCCTTCTTGCTTCTAAACTCATCTCTGTCATGTTTCCTTTCCTCATCAGCTTGTTGCACAAAGGTCATCAATCTCCCAATATCCATATCACTCACGAGCATTTCTCCCCTCCCATCTCTCTTTGGCCCTCTATTCAACCCATTGACATACATCCCCATCCTCCCCCTCATATTAGCAACCATATCTGGAGCATAGCGTGACAGCTGTGTGAACTTCAGCCAATACTCCTGTATAGTCATAGAGACCTATTTCAAGTTTAATAACTCTCTTACCTTCGCCTCTCTCCTCTCCCTTGGGAAGAAACGTCCTAAGAAAGCTTCCTCGAACAAAGCCCAAGTCATCACGGGGCATTCTCCCCTCTACCCTTCTTCCACTGGTCATACCATAGCCTAGCCACCCCCTTTAGTTGATAAGCAGTCAGTTCCACTCTCTCAGCATTGGCCACATGCATCACTTGGAACACTTTTTGAAGCTCCTCCACACAGTTCTCAGGATCCTTAATGGATGGAGACCCTGTGAACTCAGGCGGATTCATCCTCAAGAATTTCTGGACTCTAAAAGTGTCATGGGCATCCTGTCGGGCCACTTCTGGTCTTGCAGTAAGTGTTGTGATAGCCTGGGTTAGAGTTTTAAAAGCCTGGCGAAGCTCAGCATTGGAGACCTCATGTTGCGGGGGCTACAGAACAAGGACAGCTTGACCCACGGGCACCTCATGTCCTTGAGGCTTAGGTGGATTGACATTTTGCCTGGCGGGATGCCCTCTACCTCTGACGGCTCTTCTAGGAGGTATGATCACAATTCTGCAATGCGAAAAGCACATATTAAAATAGAACTTTCATAGAGTATAACTCTATAGCATAATTTAGAACATGAATGAAAGGAAACAATTCCTAATGTCCTATAGCCTCCTGTTTATCAAGTGTGGTCGACAACATCTATAAATAAGACTCTACTAGACACGGCTTCATAGACTCCCTAAGACACTTGAACTTGTGCTCTGATACCAAGTTTGTCATGCCCGAGAGGGGACCCAAGACATGGCCGACACCCTGAGACTATTGCTAGTCCCCAAGCGAACCACTTGGCCTCATCACATTCTTCTATTCACACATTCTATAAATCAATGGAAGATATAAGGAATATATGGGCACATCAAATCATCTAGTCTCAAATAATAATATAATGGAAGGCTAGTAGAAAGAAACTAACTTACTAGTAGAAAGAAACTAACTCACAAGTTCCAACATCAACATCTAACTCCAGTCTATGAAGCCTCTATTACTATTAGGTGGTGTCAATGATAGACTCATGGCTACCTCAATCAAAATAAAAAGATAAGCAAAACTAACTCTAAAGCATGATAAAAATAATGTAATGAATCCTCCGAAGTGGGGGAGGCTCACCAATCTGTTGAACGCTCGAAGGCCTCAACGATTCACCTGCTAATGACTTTTATCCTACGAATCTAAATCATAATACGATGCAGTCCAAAAGGGGACATTAGTACTTGGAATGTACTGGTATGTAAAATAGCTGAGTGAAACCAAAACAGATAGAATAATATAGAAACAACAATTAATATCAAGGATAGTAAAAATCAGCATGTCAAATGTCTATCTAAAGCAAGAATAAAGAGTAGACAAGTGACCCATCAACTTATCAACCACATCAAACTCATCTAATAAGGACTCATCTCAACGCATCTCATCTTAACTCTTCTCATCATCTCATCTCGACTCAAATTACTCAGTTTGAGAACTTTCTGGGAGTTTCTCTTAACCAATAACAACCATTTATGAGCCAGGGGTTGTACAAAAATCACACTAATGTTGCCAAAGCCATCCCGTACTTGCCAGGTATGGAACGAATATGATCCATGAGGGTTTTGAACTCTTCCATCCTCTATTGATTTTAGGGATGTAAACTCGAGAGGGGACCATGAGATGTAATGGTTCAATCCTCTCCTATGCTGGGCCGACGTAAGTAATGAGTGCAAGTGGGACTCACTCTTACTCATTTCAGTACTTGATACTCCTCCCAAGATGGAATAAGACTCCTCGTCACCATCTCAAGTGGCCTCATGGAGGCACTCATCGTCTCAATTGGTCTCATGGAAACTCTTATCATCTCCATTAGTCTCGTGGAGACTCTTATCATCTCAATTAACTAAAACTTGAGGGTCCTCTATTATTTGAGAGACTTTAACTCGTCTCAATTCTCATTTAAGAACTCAAGAGCTTAGTTCATCAATTAGAAGAAGTCATTTAGACAGAACTCAATAACTCAATTATGAAGACTCATAGGATCATCAAGCTCAATTATCTCAACCCCATACTCACCTTAAGCTCAAATAAGTCAACCTCATACTCACATCAAGATCTCCATCAACATACTCAATTCAAGGTTCTAGACTCCATTCCTAGGTTCATTCATGCCTATGCTTTCAAAAGTTAACATATAGGGTTTATACAATATCTCATGAAAAATAATCAATTCAAGAAAGCAGGTTTTTGATTATCATCAATATATGAAAATACATGTAGTAAATATGATTTTTCAAGAAAATAATCAAGAATTAGGCATGTGACTCAAGAACCTCCAACTCTCATCTAAGACCATTTATGGGGCACATGAGAGAACAATCTCATGCTTTCATTTGGCCTTACATACCTGGGATAAAGCTCCTCAAATCAGCCGTCAAGAATTCTCCAATCTCATATTCTTCTTTCTTCTCTCTCTCTCAAGCCCTAACTTTCAAGTATTGTGAAGAAGGACATAGAATGGGGTTTTTGACCCTATTTACTCCTCAAGATGACATATATGGGTCGTGGGTTAAGTTTAGAAGAGGTGGAAAAAAGTCTAGAATGCTTCTCAAAAGTATTTAAAAATTTTACACTTGGTGGAACAGGTCGGGATAACTGGTCTGCGACATGGACCTATCGTGTACCTGTGAATTTTGGAAATTCAATCCCATCAAAAAATTGAGGAAATATATATGTGTGGGTCTGTGATGGGTCTACGTCTTGGAGTTGTCGCGTACCCTCACTATTTTGGGTCTACGATGGGTCTAGTTCACAGCCATGTCATGTAACCGTAATCTTTTTTGTAAATTTTGCAAAAATTATTTTTCGACCCGATTACTCATAAATCGATTCGAGACCATTTTCTGATCCACTTTTCCCCGCTGATCGCAAACTTGATCTCGGATTTCCTATCCGAGCTTGGTGAGATGTGTTATGCATACGTCTCCATTCTAGGGGTATTTTGATAATTTTATTGGGTGTTACAACAGGCTAAAGTAAACAATAATATATGACATCAGCTCATCAATCAACTTTAACATCAGAGTAAGGAATAGAACTCCAACACATCACAATCAATCAAGACTCGTGCTATTTCATCAGTATCATAATACTATCATCAAGGGACCTATCTGGGAGTTTCTTGGACCTACACCTATCACCTATGAGTTGCGATGGTACAACGAAGTGATGTCATTGCGGCATCCGCCCAGTACCTTGCCAGGGTGAAAGGGCGTACATCAAGGTTCATAATAACATCAAGTCCTCTTTTGGGACTATAGAAACCTTTGTTCTCACGGTCCAATCCTCTGATACACTGGCCACATTGTTAATGAGTGCGAGTGGGACTCACTCTTACCTATTTTCGGCGCTCAGTACTCCTCCCAGGACTCAACATGCTCATAAACATCAACATCAAAGTTTTCTCATTGTTTAGCCTCTTTTTGATAAGGGTATCATCTCATCTCATCATTTATCAACTCGGGACTATTAGGATCACTCTTTAAAACTCATGTGTGACCTGCTAAAGGCTCTAAGGGACTCACACTCCATTGATTTCAGCAACTTTATAAGCAATACTCACTCAAATCAAGACTCACACCCCATCAATCATTCATACATAGGTAATCCGGGCTCTAAACATCAACCCCTAACTTCATTCATGGATTCTTTAGTAATTAAACATGCATAGTATACACAATAGCTCAATAAATTAGTGAACAAATAATTAAAGTTATGATGGACATCTAATTACAAAATTACATGCAGAATAATAGTAGTTTTCAAGATAGCATTCAAGAAGACCGTAACATACACCCATCACCTATCAACTATCAACCTAATCCATTCATGGGGGCACATGGGAGAACAATCTCATGTTCTGGGTAGTCTTTACATACCTAGGATGAAGATTGTACTAATCTTCTACAAGAATTTGGACCAAGCTTTGAAACCCTCAATTCTTTCTTCTTCTTCTCTCAGTTCTCCTGTTGAAACTTAGAAAAAAATGGGTTTTTCAAACCCTTTATACTAGTTTAAGACATAAAAACACATTTTGGGACATAAAAGTAGGTTGAAAATACCCAAAATACCCTTTCCATATTTAAAAGAAAAATCACCAGAAGAATTGTAATGGTCCGCGACGCAACAGGGGCACGGACCAATACATTTTGCGAATTTTCAGAAAATTTAAATTCCCATCAAAAAATAAAATAAAAAAAGATCAAGTGTTGCTCCAAGTGCCCTCCGCATCACACCAGGAGCACGGATAGACACTGTCTCGCCATTAATTAGCAAAAATTATTTTTCACTCCGATAGTTCTTAAATCGGGTCGAGACCATTTTTTCACTCAATTTTTCGTGTTGATTACAAATCCAGTCTCGAATATCCCATCGAAGCTTTGGAAGACTCGTTATGCTCATGATTACATTTTTGGGGTGTTTCGATAATTTTATGGAGTGTTACAGTGTACTGATCCAATTGAAGCTATTGTAAAAAGTACGTATCCAGATATTGATAGTAATTGCAATGATATTGGGTACCTACAACAAAGAGTCATTCTTGCTCCAACACTTGATATGGTGGAATCAATCAATCAATATATGATCTCATTCAATCATAATCTTGAAAAGTCATATTTGAGTTATGATAAAACATGTAGGTCTGATCATACTTATTTAGCGTTGGAACACGTACATACTCCTGAAATTTTAAATACTATTAAATGTTGTGGAGTTCCAAATCATTTAATCACTTAAAGATTGGAGTTCCTGTGATGTTACTAAGGAATATTGATCAGTCAGCAGGATTATGTAATGGTACCAGGTTGATTGTTACTAAACTTGGAAATCAAGTAATTGAAGCAAAGATTTTATCTGGACAGATGGTTGGACAGAAGATGTTTATTCCAAGAATGACTTTGACTCCTTCAGATGCTAGAATCCCATTTAAATTTCAAAGAAGACAATTTCCTATAACTGTATCATTTGCAATGACAATCAATAAGAGTCAAAGACAGTCACCATCTCATGTTGGATTGTTTTTGAAGAAGCTAGTGTTTACCCATGGACAACTTTATGTAGCTCTCTCAAGGGTGACAAGTAGAAAAAGATTTAAAATATCGACTTATAATGATGAAGGACAGATAACTAATGAAGCGATAAATGTAGTGTACAAAGAAGTGTTCCAAAATCTGACATGATATGCAGATTTTTTGGTTTGTTTTTATATCTACTACAACTACAAGTGTTGATGAGTGCTGATATAATTGTTGAATCTGTTCAAGTTGTGTTATTTTAACTCACTGAATAAATTTTTATAAAACTATGTTCTCTGTTATACACCTATAATAACTTATTTGCTGTTACCTTTTTCTTTATGTACATTATATTTTAAAGCATATTTTGGTCAATTATTACAAAGTGTATCAGCCAACAGAAAAACATAAGATAAACATGAATTATATCTCTAAATTACCAACCCAAACATAAAATCTACATAGACATATATTTATCAAAATTATTGTATAACATGCATTTATGTACTAATTATTATTTGAACTTAATAATAAATATTACAACTTACCTGAATTTGTATAAAGTGTAAATTCGATCCATAATAGAGTTGACGGAGACACCACCAGATATAACATAACCTACATCCACATATTTTTATCAAAGTTATTATATAACATGCATGCATGTACTAATTTATTATTTAAATTTAAAAATAAATACTATATCTTACCTGAAATTGTAGAAATTATAAATTCGATCCATAATAGAGTTGAAGGAGACACCACCAGATAGAACAAAATCTATATCTACATATATTTATCAAAGTTATTGTATAACATGCATGCATGTACTAATTTATTATTTAAACTTAAAAATAAATATTATATCTTTCCTGAAATTGTAAAAATTGTAAATTCGATCCATCCATAATAGAGTTGAAGGAAATACCACCAGATAGATCTCTCAAAATTATTCCAAAAAGAAGAAGTTGCATCAAGATAAGAATCTTCAATTCAAGTTGTCATGAGCAAGGTTGATTTAAAAATATAAAAATTAAACAATGTATTCAAATCTTACCACTATTTTATAGAAGTAGAGAGTTTATTTCCTAAGAACCCTCGTCTCAACAACCTATAAGCATAATAAACTAGATATGACAAAAAAAAAAGAAATAGAAAGGATGACTAATAACGAAGAGTACATAACAATATGTAAATACGAAAAAATTTACACACATACGATGA
This sequence comes from Solanum ossicruentum, assembly GCA_025774065.1. NCBI lineage: Eukaryota > Viridiplantae > Streptophyta > Magnoliopsida > Solanales > Solanaceae > Solanum > Solanum ossicruentum. The sequence continues at coordinate 2,963 of JAOTQR010137175.1, read as the reverse complement.
TAATGACAAACATGATATAAGCACGACTATTTCTACTATCCTATTAAACCCCAAGATTAGACATCCACCTAATCCTACCAACTCATTATCCTGCTATTCTAACGAAGAACATGATCGATTAAAAAATAAAAAATATATATTTACACATCATTTCAAAGAAGAGAGATGATTGAAGAAATTACACTAGAGGAAGATAATCTTTCCCTTTATGGTTATGGATCTTTTATTTTTTATGAGAGAACAAAGGTGAAATGAATAATGAGCTTTAGAAGACTGAGCTTTAGGAACAATTCATTTCACCTTTTTATTTAGATAAAATAGAAATGTCTTGAAATGAAGAATGAGTTGTAGTATAATACCAAAAAAGGGGAAATGGATGGTCTTCTCAATGCACCTAGAAAGGTGAATCTTCTGTCATCTCCTGTGATTTTATTGCCACTACTTTTTTGATATAATATATATGTTATTTTATTTACTTAATAAAATAGTAAATATAGTAAAAGTGAGACCATAAAATATCTATCAACTATAAGTGATATATTATTTTATATATATAAGTGTGACTACTTTTATTACCACCCCGTCAATGAAAATGCTCCACTTCACATTAATCCAACTAAAACTTTATGCATACTTGAGGGCCCACTTTTGGAAAATGAAATACGAAAAAAAATAAAAGTGCATTGACCAATTTATCCTTTTTAAAATTTTTTCCTACATGACTTCATCCCATTCAAACATTCCCATCTGGCCTCCATGCAATCATCAATACAATCTCTCACGTGGATCCCACATTCAGCCACACTATCTTTCTCCTTTTCTCTTTCTATTTTTTCTTTCTTATTCTTTTCTCTTTTTTCTCTTCCTTAATTACTTTCTCCAACAATAAATTAAAAATTATTTGATAAATAATAAATAAAGACAAAATGAGAAGATAATATTAAGGCAATAACATAAATTGTGATCACAACAAATTTTAATCATTTTATAAAATGAATCTTTTTATTGTTACCTACTAATGACTTTAAACCATATGAGATAACAAAATTTAAGTAACAATCAATAAATTAAAAATATGATAGAATACAAAGTGCTCATAGCATACGACGGGTAACGTCCATCCAAACAAGACATAAGAGTTTACTACAATAACGTTTTATTTTTCTTCAATTTTACCCCCTCAGGACAATCTCATATGTCTCTGCGTGTTAAACTATTACAAACATTCTTGAAATTCTAGGGCACGTTTTGGAGAGGGAAAGTATTCTGAAACAAGAAAAAGGTAAAATGGAGAAAGAGTAAAGTGAATTGATATATGCCTTGTATTCATTGTAGCCACATGTGTGGCAAGTATATATACATATACATGAGTACATTGTACTTATTGTGTGTTTGCAATTTATGGGATTGGTTCCCATAACTACTTCTAATTAACCATCACTAACTAACTAATAACATCTAACTGATTAACTAATTCAACTAACAACAACTAACACATTAACTAACATCTTCAATACTCCCCCTTAAGATGGATACATTGAAGATATTCAACAATCCAAGCTTGCTTAATAAGAATTCATGTTGTGTTCTCCCTAGCGCTTTAGTCAATAAATCAGCCTGTTGATCTTTAGTGTGAATGTAGACTGTTTTAATGAGCCCTTGCTGGATCTTTTCTCTAATTAAGTGGCAATCTATTTCTATGTGTTTGGTGCGCTCGTGGAAGACTGGATTGGCAGCTATTTGTAATGCAGATTTGTTGTCGCAGAAAATAATGGCTGGTTCTGTCAAATCCACATCTAACTCCTTAAACAACCTTGTAACCCACACAATTTCTGCTGTTATTGCAGCAAGACTCTTGTATTCTGCCTCTATAGAGCTTCTAGAGACTGTATGTTGCTTCTTAGACTTCCAAGAGATGAGAGAATCACCAAATTTAAGGACAAATCATGTGACTGACCTCCTTTTGCTTGGGCAGGCAGCCCAATCTGCATCACAATACCCATTCAACTGAGGCTTCTTCTGACTGGAACTCATAAGCAGCCCCTTCCCAGGTGCCAACTTGATGTATCTGATTACTCTCAATGCAACCTTCCAGTGTGATACTTTAGGTGCTTGCATAAATTGACTCAATGTTTGAACTGCAAATGCAATGTTTGGCCTTGTGATAGTGAGATAGAGCAGCTTACCAACCAATCTTTGATACCTTGGGATGTCCTCATAAACACTGTCTGGATCAAACTCTACACTTGTTAATTTTTGATCATGCTCCAATGGTGTCAAGCTAGGCTTGGCATTGCCCAGACCTACTTTAGCTACCAGTTCTAGTGCATATTTTCTCTGATTCATCAGCATACCTTTACTTGATCTCATGAATTCAATTCCCAGAAAATACTTAAGCTCTCCCAGGTCCTTGATCTTGAAGTAGCTATGTAATACTTGTTTGGTCTCTTCTATCAACTTTGCATCATTTCCAGTGAGTAGCAGATCATCAACATATATTAATATTATCACCATTCCACCATCCCTTTTCTTTGTGAATAAGGAATAGTCCAAATGGCTTTGTGAATAACCTGAGTGTAGTAATGCCTCAGTCAACTTGGCATTCCACTGTCTTGAAGCCTGCTTAAGCCCATAAAGAGACTTTACCAGCTTACACACATGATTTTTTTCCTTCTCTGCATTGTAGAATCCTTTGGGCAGCTCCATGTAGACCTCTTCAAGTAGATCTCCCTGTAAGAAAGTATTGAAGACATTCATTTTGAAGATGTTCCAATATTTGCTAGCAGCAAGTGTTATGATTGACCTGACTGTTGTCATCTTTACCACTGGAGAAAATATTTCTTGGTAGTCAATTCCTTCAGCTTGGCTGTGTCACACCCCTCCCTAGGGTCGTGACCGGTGCCCGATAGGAGCACGTAATCACATACTAAGTCGGATTCCTTTAATATCATAGCCTAGAATTC